>SRPX01000294.1:0-33017 GCA_018360215.1 Claviceps spartinae
ACAGCAGGTTATACAGCCAAATCATAACAGAAGTGGGCGGACGTGGTCCGTGCACCGTTGCCGAGAAAATTGTGTAAAGGAGAGAGTTGCTCCGTAGGTATATGTAGTTAGGTACTCCGTACATAGGGGGTATATTTGGTGTGGAGGGAGGTGGAGGATCTCGGGCCCTTGGA
Organism: Claviceps spartinae; assembly: GCA_018360215.1. Taxonomy (NCBI): domain Eukaryota; kingdom Fungi; phylum Ascomycota; class Sordariomycetes; order Hypocreales; family Clavicipitaceae; genus Claviceps; species Claviceps spartinae. The sequence continues at coordinate 174 of SRPX01000294.1, forward strand.
GGTTGCGTTGTTCTTCAGGTCACGAGGACAGAACAAGGCCGAAACTCTCAAGTGCGGTGGGGTTTTCCCGGGGGTGGGAAGCGCGGGGCTGGAGCCGGGCCGGGGGGGAAGCTTCAGGGAGGGAGGAAAGGGGGGGAGCGGGTCTTCGGCGAAGCGGGGTCGGGTCTGGGGTTTTTCTCTTTCAACTTCCAAGGGTGTGGTTGACTTTGTAAGTTTGATGTAAGCTACATGAGGCTGGGGCTGGCTGGGCCTTGTCACTGGTCAGCGGGCGGGGAAACGAAGGATATTGATGGAATATAAAGCCAGTTCTTGTCTACCTACATTTGAGAGGATGGATCATGGATTGTTGATGAGAGGGGTTTGGCGTAACTATCTAGTGGGCAAAGGCTTCAATATTTCAGTCAGTCAGACAGAGAGTCAGTCAGACAGAGAGTCAGTCAGACAGAGAGTCAGTCAGACAGAGAGTCAGTCAGACAGAGAGTCAGTCAGACAGAGAGAGTCAGTCAGACAGAGGGTCAGTCAGACAGAAGAGTCAGTCAGACCGTTGATGCCAGTCAGACCGTTGATGCCAGTCAGACCGTTGATGCCAGTCAGACCGTTGATGCCAGTCAGACCGTTGATGCCAGTCAGACCGTTGAAGCCAGTTAGACCGTTGAAGCCAGTCAGCCGGTCAGTTAGTCAGTTACAACAAGTAAAGATCCTCGGCAAGACTTCGCCCGTACGAATAAACATCTACGGTCCGTACCTTCATCACACCAACTCCCCAAAAAACTCTATTTCCCCAGCTTGTGCACAATCTCCCCACTCACCCCACTTCCCTTGTGTCCGCCCACGCGAAACAATGCGTTCATCCGTTCCAAGAAGCTTTGCGTCTACATAGGTATGTATGTATTCGTAATAAGGGGGGGTGCTGGAGCCAGGGCGGGACGAAATGTTCCGGTCCTTGTACGGACTCCGGAGTACATACCTACAAGCGTCTGGGGGAGGACACTGCACGGAGTAATACCTACCTTCGCGGGCGGCCGGTGTTCTATAAGGGCTCCTACAAGCTTACAGCCGCCCCCAAGCTGGCATTCCCTGACCAAGCTTAAGCGTGCGTTCTACAAGCTTCTACACAACATAGGCCTCCCCCGAAGACTAGGAGCCCTTATACAGAACACCGGCCGCCCGCGAAGGTATGTAGGCATCTTTGTGGCTTATTTGACCAATTCTGTGCAATCAAAGGCCAATTTGGTGATGTGAAGGGCCAGACGTGTCTTCTTCGTACGGAGCAAGTACGGTACGCTTTCACAGGATGTTGTGGGCAGTGGGCACGTGTGTGGTGTGAGAAAGACTTGGAGACTTTCTATTTCATCAAGACTACCTAGGTAGGTAGGTAGCCACCGCCCGGCGCCGACCAGTACACAGTATGTACGGTGTAGTACGGTTACCTATTTGCCGGAACTACCTAGACACATTTTGGTCCTGAATGACCCATTCGTTTTCCACTATGTACTCCGTATCAGACCTGCAGGCGTCTGGGGCTTACATTCCGTGGTTATTTTGGAGTACGGCTTGGTCTCGCAAGGTACGTGGCCCATCGGGTCGTTACTGTACAAACGGAGTGGCCAGTAAGCTCCACCGACTCTTTGCCGTGACTGGGATGTCGGCTGGAAGTCCATCATCATCATGGGCTTCATGTGAAAGTTCCGACAACAACATACAACAGGCACGCACGAAAGCAGCCTTGATCATCATCATCACCATCATCATCATCATCACCATCGCCATTATCGTCGTGCCTCACACCATCTGGGCCAACACCAACGAAACACTCCAACAGAGCAGCAATGCCCTCGTACGCCCCCTCACAGGCATCACTGCCCGGCTACTCTCCACGCCCCATAGCTTCGCAACAGCTCCTACCTGGGGAGCCTCATCAATGCTGCACACCACTCGGCAGCCTTGAGCATCCCCGCTTGTAGCATCTTCATCTCGCCTCTCCGTTGTCTTCTCAGTCGTATTGTACAGCATTTCGATCCATTGAATCTGCAGACTAGCCTGATCGCCTACGCTCATATTGCCGCTCCAGGACCCCCCATCGCTCCAGGAGTTGACGTGGATGCCCGCCGGGTCGCGAGGTACCTGAAAGGCTATACTGGCGACTTGCTGGCCGTCGATATACCAAACACTCTGCTTGGGTGTCCAATCCAGTCTGTAGACGGCCCAGTCTGACCATATTTTTCCATGGGGCATTGTCGCGTTGCGGGAAGCACGCGCGATGACATCGCCACCGCCTGAGCCATCGGTCGTGTATGCCGGCTGGTTGGTGTACTGGACTCTGTTCTTGGGTCCGCGCGTGACGACCTCCATGTCTGCTTCTTGGATCTCCGGCAGGGCTTGGGCGTCGCGATAGGTGAACACGGCGGATACGGCGCCGGGGCTGCCCATCGTGCGGGCGAGCATCCGGAGGGATAGGTAGTGGTAGGCGGAGGAGACGGCTTGGAATTCAGACGAAGATTGGAAGCCGCGCTGTCGAGAGGTGCGCAGGGTGAGATATGTGCTTGAGGGGGATGGCGCGCTGTCGTGCTCGTCGGCAGCTTGGATGTAGATGTTGTTGGGCGAGTTGACCATCAGGATGGTCGCGTCGCCGTTGAGCTTCCCCGGCTTGGAATTGTTCCATGATTGAGTCTGCCAGGTCGATGTCCAGAGGTCGGATGTGAAGAAGGGGCTCGTGGGGGGTGCGGAGGACGTGTCTTGGATCGATAAGAGCACGTCGGGACCGTTGCTGGAAGCGTAGTCGGTGAGATCGCGGAAGTCGAAGAATTGGTGGGCTTTGTAGAATGCTGGTTCGGTGCCGTTGGCGAGATAGCATGTGCATTTGGAGTCGGAGATGGGCGTGGCAGCTGTGAGGGTGGGTGTGGCAAGGGCGAGGCATTGCGCGATGGTGAGGATTGCGGAGAGATAATGCATCGTCACGAGAGTCGTGCTCTCGGGGCAGCAGGGATAGTTCTTTCGCTGTATCAGCCCTATTCAGCTAGACAAATGATTATGGTACCTATGTATTCGTAGAAGATAGCCAGATAAAAGAAAGAGGACAGAAAAGACAGAAATAGAAAAATACGAACAGATGCATCATGCAACACCATGGAACAGTTATTGCTAACTATGGGGTTTCCGTCAACGCACGAGCCACATATTGTCTCTCAATTGCAGCATTCAAATCAGCATCGAGTTGAAGCAGGTCAATTTCGAGGGAGCTATGCGTGGAGAACGCGTGGCGGGCAATGTGAATGGATGTACACATTAAATCTGTTGACGATAATTTTGCGAAGTACATAAGTAATGGAGGAGACGTCCCGGTCACTGGCCAGGCCGTTGTGAAACCAATATCAGGTCTCTTGGCCTCAATTCCGGTGCAATGCTGTTCTGTTGTTTATGTGTGCGTCTCTCAGGAAGAGATCAGCGAATGACGCCGCTCATTGCGCCCTGAAACGGCCCGCTGTACGTACTACAGTCCTACGGACACGGAGTACTCCGTTGCTAACTCACTTTGGCCTACCGGAGTAGGTACCTTCTCCGTAGCTTCGTCCCGAAGCGCGGGCCGACAGCCCTCTTTTCAACACGGCGCTTCGGATACAAGATGTTCCGCTCACCATCACGAGTCACGACCAACTCATCGAACCATCACCCGCGTCGCTGCATTACACAGGCTTCCTCGCAAAAGAAACAACGCATCCAAGACCAAGCGCGAGCGATCGCAGTCCCGCTTCTAAGTGCTTTGCTTATTTTCTGGAACCTGAATTCTTCCATCCTCGGTTTCCCGCACCGCTTGGAAAGGGAATCATCTTGACTTGTTGGGGTTTTCTTTTCCTTTTCCATTCCTTCGCGACCGCACTCGTCAGAATCACCGATCTTGCTAAGTCTCAGGTCCATAAAACGTATCACGATGCAAAGACTCTACCTTCGGGATGCTCACCATTATAGATGACAGATCCCTCGCCACTCTAGTTTGGAAAAAGAGCAGAGCAGAGCAGAGTCCATAGCCATGAGCGCTCCTGCATCCACCCCCGAGCGGGTAGAGGCCGCAGCGCCTTCGCCTCAGCCCGCGACGGATTCAGACCCAAAAATTGCGGTCCCGTCACTGCATCAAGATGGAGAGACGGAAGATGCGACAGCGACAGCGCCAGAGGAGGATGAGGCCCATACAGACGGAGACGATGCGTCTTCGACATCGCGATCAAACTCGGTAGAAAAAGAGGAGGGTGAGATTGATGGCAGAGACGGAGACAATCTCGCGTCGGCGCCTCCTCTGCCCGCAGAACCTCTTCCAGACGCTTCTTCCGGGCCACCCCTACCGGAAGAGCCCATTCCACAGGCCGACGATGGATGGGACTGTCTCTGGGATCCCAACACACAGGCCTGGTTCTTCTACAATCGCTTCACAGGCAACACGCAATGGGAGAACCCACGCGCCCCGCACATCCCATCCACCGCAGACTCTGCCGCCGCACCCTCGAACGATGGCTCTGTCCCTCTAGCTCCCGTTCACGCTGCAGCTCTAGCATCAACAGCACCCGCGATTGCTTCCTCCTCCAGTGACGACCTCGTGGGGGGTTACAACCCCGCCATCCACGGCGACTACGACCCCAACGCATGGTACGCCCAAAAATACATCCAGCCCGACGAAACAGCCATCCCTCCCAAGATTCCTAGCTTAGAAGACGAGCCGTTCGTTGCCACGGCAGGCTTCAACCGCTTCACGGGCCACTTCCAGCAACCGGACGCGGGACCAAGCCGGCACGCCGACGAGGCCAAGTCCAAGCGACAGATGAATGCCTTTTTCGATGTCGATGCTGCCGCAAACGCGGATGACGGCCGCAGTCTGAAAGCGGAGCGGTCGAATAAGAGGATCTCCAAGGCGGAGTTGAAGGCCTTCAAGGAGAAGAGGAAGGCGAGGAAGGAGGAGAAGCGGAGAGCGTGGCTGAGGGATTGAACTGCGTTTTTTTAATGGGATAGAATCTACGTGCTGCTGTTTTCTTCTTCTTTTTCTTTTCGCCTCTTGGCTTCCCCCGGTCTTTAGGAGCACCTCAGCACCTATTTCTCTCCTGTCTCTTCCGAGGGCCGATTATCTATCACGAAAATGTGGGACTTGCTGCGAGGAAGAGAACAACTTGTGGAACACGCTCGTGTCGTCATACCGATGAGATGTTTGGGGAGGTTGGGCTTGGATACCTCGGAAATGGCGTTTGGGGTTGCCTCGCGTTTTTGCACTTACACTTGATATAGGGATGTTCTTTATTTGATTTGCGAAATTGCATGTACATTCAGGAAGCAAATTGTAGAGATTTGGATGCAGGAGCAGACTACAACTTTTATTTTTTTTATCGGCCTTTGGTTTGGTGAGTGTTGGGGTCTTGCAAGAATTGGCGCCTTATCGAGGAGAGCGTGAGGAGTGATCTATGTAGAAAGTTCTATGGCGTACATGGATATTTGGTCTTTTTAATAGTAACATGACATGTCTTGCATGACGGCTAGAATAGGGTCAGAAACGTGAGCCGCAAAAAGCAGCCCTCGCGATCAAGTTATTTTGATTGAGATTTGCGTGTACATATTCAAGTTCAATTGGTAATATAGTAACAGCCTCTCTACATGGGCTCGTCCTCGTCATCATCATCATCGTCATCTAGTTCCATGTTCAGATGGACGCTCCCATCACTATCGTCGCCACTTTCATCGTCTTCCGCCCGTACAGTAGCAGAGAGTACCGCAGGCGGAGCCGTCTCCTGACGCTTCGATGGCGCAACATACGCATCTTCGTGTTTGCGCTTCGCTGGCGACTCAGCGGTGGTGGAGCGGCTCTCATCGGCCGAGCCATGTGTGTTGGGTGCTTTGGCTTCGAAGGGGTTACTTTGTACTGGCAGTAGACTAGCGGCCCCATTTCCGTCCACTGTCTCGCTTTGTTGCGCGACGGGGTGGAGGACGTCTTGGAGAGTCTGCTTGCTGGTGGATTCCAGGGGCTCGTCGGCATCACGCATATCCTCATCTTGGCCATCCTCATGGCCGTCTTCAGAATTGTCGTCTTCGCTGTCTTGCTCGACGGCTGTTACGCTGGCGAACATGTCGGTGTTGCTCGGGGTGCTGGACGTGCGGAGGTTGCTTCGTAGGATCTCGAGGCCTTGGTCATGGGGGTATTGTTGTGACAGATGGGGCAGAATGGTGGGATACATACGGCCGCGCTGGTCCTTGTAAGGATTGAGAACGCTGGCTACCATCGCATCGCGGTTTCTCGCCAAGATGGCTGTCTTGTCCATCAGGCCGCGGAGAGTAGGTTTGAGATGGTGCTGTGGCAGATTTGACAGCAGACTTGTCAAGAGTCCATTAGCTGCGGCCTTGTGGGGAGATTCCAGAGATATGGAGGTCTCAGCTACATGCGCTTGCGGCTGAAGAAAGAGGTCTGCGTTGGAGAGGCTGTTGCTCTTGTTGTTATTACTGCCACTGCCCTTCTTCTTCTTTGCGTCCGTGGCCGAGGCCGTGGAGGGCTTGGTGGAAGGCTTGAGAAAACCTGCGTCTTCTTGCAGGTCACGACAGCAGGCAGCGATCAAAGGCTCTATGGAGCCTACAGCTGCTCTCGACATGGTCGGGCCAACGAGTGTCAGGATGCTATTGAGAAGGTTGTATCCCGCCATTCTGATGGCTGGGTTCGCAATACCGGATTTGAACACCCGGACCAAGTGGTCGAGTATTTCAGGTATCAATGGAATCATCCCCTGACCAAATCTGTGCAGCATTTGCGACGTCAACGCGAGAGCCGATAAATGAATGTCTGGAATACAGCTCCAAAGTTCCTCCTTTTCTTCGCGACTGATGGCGGCATTTGTCTCCAATGCTTGATCCCACGTTTGGACTTTCGGGTTCAGCCTTGCAATCAAACAGACTCTGGAGACCGCATCCATGAGGGCGCTGATCGGAACCATAACAGATGATTTTGTTGGATAACTCAGGCAGTCGGCCAGATACTGGAAAATGCCAACCAGACGGTCCACTCCTGATGCAAGATTTGTCCACTGGGGCAGTTGGTCACCCGAACCGCTTCCTCCCGCGGGCTCATCCTCGGGGTCAACCCTGTGTCTCGTGTAGCCTGATGTGCCCTCCCAAGACTCGTCTACTGCACGTAAAACCTGATCACCAGTAGCATGCAGCTCTCGCAGCAAGCCGTCCACTAGCTTTGCCCATTCCTCGCCTCCATTAGATTTGGCTGCCACATGCGGAAGAGATATGACTAGTTTTCTGGCGGCTCTTTGTAATGACTGCGGGGCCAGGAGATCATCTGTGAGCGTGGGTGCCAAGTAGCACCTAACAGCAGACCTCATGGCTGAGCTGTTGGGTCTGAAGGTGGCAGGGTACAGAGGAATCAGCGTCGAGAAAGCGCCACATATGGTTTCCACGGTGCTCAAAGGAGCAGGCGCTCTGCCCGAAGCATGGGGCTTGATGAGTTGAAGACATGCCGTGATGAAGCTCGGAATAGTTGCCGTAGCTATCTCACGCACGAGGGTCTGGTATGGCTGTACGGCCACATAGATTTGCGTCAACGTCAAGATAGCGAGTTCCTTGGACGCGAACGGATCGCCTTTCTGTGCCACACCGCCATGTCAGCTCAAATCATCTACTGCGCATTCTCACAAGAACCCCTGACATACCTGGACGATAGACAATAGGCCGCGAACCCATGTATCCGATGTACGAAGCATCTCCCAACCTCCCACATCAATGATAGCCTTGACCAGGCCAATGGCGGCGAACCTGCCCTCACAACTGCGTCCATTGAGTAGCGAGGTCACGCTGGTTCGCATTGCGTGTACGAGCTGCGCACTTTGAGCTCCGTCATCCCTGGTTTTGGGGTCTTGTGGCGAGGACAGTACATCTCTGCAGCGTATGATGTGTTTTGATAGTGAAGGAATCGCAGTCGGCAGTTGTGCCGGAGGTATGGAAGCCAACTTTCTGCAGAGTACCTTCAAATCTGGAGGAGGCAGTGGAGCCATGGCTGGTGAAGTTCGGACGGTGTGATAAGCTGTTTTGACTGCTTTTGATATTTACGTGCTGAGAGGGTCGATGTCTTGGTTTGTCAGCCCAAAGGCTTATAAGTTGGTGTTGTCGACAGACAAAGTCCCATCAGGTAGTATCGCCGTTGCGCTTAGAGCAGGTTAGGGGTCGAAGGCTCTGGGAAATGGAAAATTCGCCGCGTTGAAATTTATGTAGATGTTCTGAGAACTCGCAAAGGCCGATTGACTATTACAGATCCCATGGAGACCGAAATGTTCTGATCAAACGTCCAAGACTAGTTCCCTACCGACGAAGCGAAGGCTGGACGAACTTTTTTCTGCCGTTCACAAGCTCCAACGTCGCTAGTCCGAGTTGGGAAAGCTCCTCCTGCTCATGGGCTCCACATGAGCTGCTGCAGGCTGCTGAGCTCCAGGGGGGTTTGGGCCTCTGTACCGTCGCTCTCAGGGGCCATGACCACTGACCAGACGTTGTAGTGGAGCGCCAAGGTGACTGCCGAGGGATGCGCCATGCCGTGTTTGGATGCATCGTCTTTCCACTCAACCGCCATCAGCACCGACCGAACCCGACTTCCGACACCTTCGTCCTTATCAACGCCTGCTGCTTTGCTATTTCTTCTCGGATTGGTGTCTGAACGCCCTTCGCCATCGTGCGTTCTCTATTCGCCTTGCTTGTTGTGTCTTTCGCGATGCTGCTGGCGCCTCCCCGAGTCTAGTCTGTCACAGCCCCTGATCTGGTCGCGCCATGAATGTACGGTACTCATCCGCAGCGTGCCCGACGAGGCAAGATACCAAACTGATACGGATTGTTCCTCTCGTCTAGGTTAAAGCCATAAATTATATCGAGCAGCTCCATGGCGCTCGCTGTGAGGGTAACTGGGATGCTGTGCCGGAGCTGGTCCGCAAGGTCCGCAAGCATGCTCCTGAGAGGACATGTACGTGTCCGGTTCCTCAACGATCGAAGCTCCAATCTACACTGATTTATGCGAGCCTCTACGCGAAATCGTAAGGAAACTAATGTATGTTTCTTAGGTCTCACCTTGGCTGCTGAAACCGAATGCGCCATCTCTCAAGCAACGGCTGCAGGTGCACGACCCTCGGCTGCTCAAACCGCGGAGGACCTCGAGGTGTCGAATCGATTTCCGAACTTAGCTGCCGCCATCGGGCAGGAGGGCCATTACCAAGAAGACAGGTTTCAGGCCAGAGTTTGCATGGGATGGCTGCACTGGGTAGTCGGCGAATACAGCGAAGCTCTTGCTTCACTCCCCACGAGCCTCGAGGCTGAAGGGATCTCGCCCAGCTCCACCGAGACCATCTCGGAGTGGACCAATTTGTGCGCCCTGAAGGCTGGCTACTTGCAAGCTAATTGCTTCATGCGTACCGACCAACGGAAGGAGGCACTCTTGGCTCTGAGGTCCGCCGCGCCATCCTTGGAGGGAGTATGGTGTGGTCAAGGGGTGCGCAAGCAGCTGCGATACTGGTCCGAACTCTTTCTGACTGAGTTCTGCATGCTTTCAAGCCAGGCTGTGGACCATGACGAATTGAACCTGGACGATCCCGACTCTATTGCCGGTTTTCGAGCTTGGGCGAGGTACTGGGACATCATGGGGGCACCAGTCACAGGTGGAGTCGGGTTCAAGGGCTCTGTGCCGCGACGGAGAATATGGGCCGAGTACTACGAGACCCTATCTCGAATTCTAGAAACCGACTTGACCTACGTCCCAGGGCATGTGCACTCGATTCCAAGCGACTTGCCTGCCCGCGCTCAACTTCGAATGGAACTCAAACAGTGTGAAGTTGCCTATCGAGCGCTGATCCTGAGCGAAACAACATTCCCTAGGGCCGACGAAGGCCGTTTGGAGATTGAGGAATTTGTGAAGCGGGTCATGGCAAACTGGACCATCCTGTGCGGCAGAGGCTGGAGGGAGCAGGATCTAGGGTCTGGCGGTCGGGCTGCCGTGAGCCGCAATGTCCTCGAGACACTGTACAGCGCTGCGACTCGGACTTACCACTCCACGTGCATTCTCCGATCCCTATTCATTGTCCATCTTGCCGTGGCAGACTTCGACCTCGCTTTCCACGCGTTTGACTCATACTTGGATATTGTCAAGAAAGGCAAGGCGAGAGAGCACAAGACAGGTGAGCGAGAAGCGAGTTTGGATGACGATGGCACTGTGCTGGAAACCATGGCCCAGGCTATCATGGCTCTCTGCCGATACGGCCATCAAGAAGCCGGCGAAAAGGCTAGGCAACTGGGAGCCGAGCTGGAGGATTGGCTTTCCAAACTACCCCAGATCCGAGCTGCCGAAAACGGTACGGGAGACGAAGGCATCAATGGAACAAGGGCATTCGTATTGCCGCATGTCATTGCCCTTGCCTGGCAAGCAATTGGACTGTCGCACGCGCATTGGTCCAGGATCACGCATGAAGCAGGGTCTAGAACGGAAATACAGTCGAAAGCCATCCGCTGTCTCCGCAAATCTTTGGCTTCCGAATTCGGGCGCTCGAAGGACATTAGGAGCTACTTCAGTCTCGCCCTGCTTCTAGCAGAGAGAAGAGAGCTGACAGCCGCCATTGAATTGGTACGATCAGCGTTGCTCTGCAACAAAGGTCAAGAGGAAAGCTACAGCCTCTATCATGGCCCTTATTGGCAGGAGAGAACATTGATACCCGTGTGGCATCTCTTGGCTTTACTGCTGAGCGCTAGACAGGACTTTGCCATGGCCTCTCGAGCCTGCGAGGGCGCTTTGGAGCAGTTCAAGGACCCTTCTGTTCTCTTTGGTAAGGCCGAAGAAAGCTTCCGGAGTGACCACCTCAAAGAGACTGCCGCCGCCAATGGGGGGGCCTCAGGTGCACCTACTCGTGGCTTGGTGGACGACATGGACGACTCGGAAAAAGAAAGTATCCTCGAAGTCAAGATGACACAGCTGGCGTTGGTGGAACTTGTTGAAGGGCCAGACGCCGCAGTCAATGCTAGCTCCGAGCTTCTCTCCTTGTTTTCTCGCATGTTTGGTACCCTCTCAGCTCGGCCACCAGTCACGAGCTCCTCCTCAACTGCTCCAGCCCCTCCTGCAACTCTCTCAGCAACGCCTCCAACAGCTCCCAAGACTTCTGCCACCACCCGAAGTATTCGAGGAACTATATTTGGACATCGAGATCGACTGGCACCGGGCTCGAGGCAATCCAGCAACGCCGTCAGCACAGTCAGTGAAAAGTCAGGTCTGCCCTCAAGACCGGCAACCTCAGACAGCTCCCTGGCCGCGGCTGCTGCTGCTAATCCATCAATCCAAGTGACCGAGTCGATTGCCACGGCCTCTGCAAGAGGTCGTTTGCGACAAGGCAGCGGTAGCCAGGAACGACGGAGGAATAGTCTGAAGAAGCGATCCCGCAGTGGTAGCCGCCCGCGGCCTGCAACCAGCATAGGGCCAGGAAGCCATCAAGATACCGTGGTGGATGGGGAGACGTTCTTCACCCCGACGACAGAGGCTGACCAACCTGATTTCTTTAAGAGCTTAAATAAGATGCCTCACGCCAGGACGCCGTCCAGCGGCCGCACAAAGCCCATCGCGTCGCTTCAATCGATCAAGTCCGCCACGTCCAGGTCTTCCGACACGACTGATTTCACATTGGACGTGATGACACATGCGTCGCCCAATGTACTGCCTCTGGTTCAGTGCTCCAAGGAGAAAGAAAAAACCCAGAGAATCTCGCTCCTCATCAAGATCTGGCTCACAATCGCTGGGTTCTACCGTCGGGCCGGCATGTTGGAAGACGGGCGGGCCGCAGTCATGGAAGCACAGAAGCTGCTCTCGGGGATCGAGTCGGAATCATGCCGAGAACTTTCTGCATCAGGGGCGACCAAAAGCGCCGCGTGGGCGGAGAGGAGGAGTATTGATGATCTTTGGGGCGATGTGTGGTCCGAGGTCAGTCTGCAGCCACCCAATCCTTCTTCCTGTTTCTATTGACCCCAAAGCCCTGCCCCTGCAAACTGCTCTCATTACTCTTGTTCAATCGCTAACGACTGTACAAATAGCTGGGACTTTTGGGACTCGCGAGAGGCCTTCCCTACAACGCCAAAGCGGACTTTGAAACGGCCCTCACCCACTCTCCGGACCACCCAGTCGCCATCACCGAGTTAGCCAACATCCTTTTGGATGTGTACAGCGAGAAGTTGCTACCTGCGCCAACTGTACCGGCGCTAAATCTCTTCGATCACGCCGACAGAGCAGGCTCTACATGGCCCCAAAAGGCCGCGCAGGATGCCCTCACGGAGACGCTGCCGTCTTCGCCACTTGGGCTGGGCCCGGTCACAACTGGCATCCCCCCACCGCTGGTTTCTCCGAAAGATGGCAATGATGCCGATGGTGTTGATGGCGTTTTCTCTGCTGCTGCTACCTCAAGCACATGTGGCCAGCTACCAGCCCCCTACAAGGCAACGCACCTCCCCCTTGTGGACCGCCTATCCGCTCGCGAACGCGCATCTACCCTCCTTTCCGGACTGACTCGCCTCGGGACCGGCTGGGACAACACGGACGCATGGTTTGCACTAGCTCGTGCGCATGAGGAGAGCGGCCAGGCCGAGAAGGCCAAGGAGGTTCTGTGGTGGTGCATCGAATTGGAGGAGGCAAAAGGGGTGAGGGAGTGGCGAAGCCTGGGCAATGGAGGCTATATTATCTGAGCTTTTGATTCGGGGGGCGGTGCTTGCTTGTCTGGGTCTTTGGGGGGGGATGTTGGTTTTTTTTGCATGCAGTATACACCTAACTACATACGACCTAATAGTACATTATTAATATCTGGGACTGCTGATGGTATGCCCTGAAGAAGATGCCGTTTGAACTTTGTGATGTAAAAGCTGTATGGCGTGTTGAGGGGGAGAAGAGTATGTCTTTTCGGCTGGAGGAGGCGTTTTTTGTTAACATATTTTAGATGCTGTTACCACATTCTACTTACCTGCAGGCTGCGATACATACCATTGTTAGGTTTCCAGTATTCGTATACATACTGTCATACTGTGGTGTCTAAGTATGACTCTACTATCTGATGAATGTCAATCGCCACACCAACCTCGCAATCATGGGTTATTCACCAGCTCCATGCCGTACTATTATGGTACATACATGAGCATCGATTGCCGTACACATGGTAGTTCGAACACCGCAATGCCATATCATTGTATTCCAACCATCTGTCCTGACTCCTGCCAAAGTATTTATCCCGCATGTCCACATCACATCATGGTGTCTCCGATCGTGATACCGTATTATAGCCCCCTCCTCATCGTCACCAACACCGCATCCGAGTCCCAAAGCTACCCTATCTTAGCATCTCGAGTCTCCCAGTTCTGCATCAAATAACATCTTATATTTCCCATAACATGGTATAGTCTATAGACTATAGTATATCTCGCGTTACCACACAATTCCACCAATTCCCCACCAACATACCTAAACTTCCAACGTCGCCAGCGGCCATTACCACGCTGAAACAAACTTTCGCATCTTACTCCACACATCAGCACCATACATGTGATTCCAACAGCATCCCCAAACTGCCACCCCAGGTCCCAAATCATAGCTCGGCCTGCTACATCAGCGTAGACGCAAAACTGCAGATACAAGCACGCCATTTCACAGTTCACCACTCGACTGCTACTCAGCGGCCAAAGCCCACACTCTCTCATCATCTGAATTCTATTGAATCCTCTATTCATATAAAACATTATCTAGGGCTAACCTCCCAACTCCATGTATGAAAATTGAGATTTTTACTCCAGAATATCCATCCAAGATTCCAAATCATGCATCCCATCTTCCTCCTTCTGATGCAGCGTCATGTATCACACCAGCTCCATCATATCTTGCGCCCCAAAATCCTCCCATTTCGTCTTCTGTTGTCTATTGTCTCCTCTTGAGGAGATTCTGCAAGTAGGATGAAAACGTCTTCTTGTCCGTCGACGTTGTCAGTGATCTCAAAAACTCCTCCCCGTTGATTTCCGGAGTGAGAAAGAGCCCGTTTTGCAATTCTCGAAGAAAGACTTCGCCTGTCTTGGTATAAATGACTTGTTCCAGACCGGCAATCTCGGTCAGGACTTGCTTGGTTTGGGCATCCTGCCCGGGGCGGAAGCTCGGATTGCGCATTACTTCCCAACAGGCTGAGTGGAAGCGGTCAATCATAAAACGATCAAATCCGGGTATCAAAGGGTTCGGGCTTCCGGTGGGAGCAGTGGGGTTGGGACAGATCTTTGCCACGTCTGGTCCACCCCAAATGGCCGAGATTCGCGCCATGAGGGTAAATGCAAGTCGGCTGGGTCCAATATTTCCCTCCAGCGTCTTGGCCAGCTCGGTGATAGATGCGACCATCGGCTCAAAGAATCCTTGGTTCGCTTCACTTATGAGTACACCTTCCAAACCGTTGTTCAAAATGATTTGCAGGAAGGATAGGTACTCTCGCCGGAGCTCTGCAAGTTGTATTTCGTCATCCGTCCCCGTAATGGGTTCAGAGAGCCCCCCAAATATTCGCTGCAGCAACGGCGTGAGGAGGGCGTTGAGCACGTCATAAATCTCCGTCTTGAAACCGTACACCACTTGGTCCAGTAAACGCAAGAACATGGCCATTTCGTCCTTGGACGAGCTCTGAGACAACAAGCCTTCGATCCACTGCGGCAGTTGCGGCAGCACGGCCGAGCCGAGAACGCCAAGGAGCTTCGAGAAGGAGGAACGGCAGGCTGTCCGGATCTCAGCTGATGAGTTGAGCTGATTGAGGGCGATAAGAATGGCTCCTGCTGCCCTCGAAAACTCGTTCGAAACCGCCTTTTCTGGTGGAGGGTGGTGCTGGGTGGCTGCGGACCCAGGGCTCCAGTCCGAGTACCCATGGGCTAGGGTGCCAAGGGCCATGACGATATGGTGTATCTGGAGGATAGCCTGCGCGTCACCCGACTTGGCTCGCGCAAGATTGAATTCCATGTCGCGGAACAGAGGCTCCATGACTAACCGAGCAAACAGCGCTTGCTTGTCGGCCGGGGTGCTGCTGGTAGAGGAAATACACCCTATTGCCTCAAAGAGGTAGAGCTGGCCGGTGAAGAGGGCGTTGGCTGAATGGTCGGATTCATCTGACGACATGTCGTCATCGGCATCCTCGCCAGGAACTTCGGCCTTGATGGGCAAGAGGTCACCAATCGAAGAAATCACAGTCTCGGCGACATTTCCAACCAGGCTGCGAAGTTGCTTCACGAACCGATGAAACAGATACCACGATCTCGTCTTGATCCGAGCATGCTCATGATGCACAATTCGGACAAAATTTTCCAATACTTGCGGAATATACGTGGGGTGACTTTCGAACACGATACAGTAACGCACACAGATCTCCATGTACTGCAGCAAAATAGCAGGATGGGAGGAGGTGGCGATACCTAAGGAACGATTGTTAAAATGAGAGAGTTCGAAGGGGGTTTCAGACCGCTGTACCAAAAAAAAAAACAGTTTTACGTACCTGATCCGACCATTTTCTGCATCATGACCACGAGCCGCTCGGACGCTTCTGTGGAAGGCTGATTCTTGGTCCCAAGACCGTGATTAGGCAAAGCCAGCTCTCCAAACAAGTACATTTCGTGGAGAGCCAGGTCAAGGTCTCTCCAGTCCATTTGAGATCCCCGTTGATCCAGACTCTGGAAAGTATTCGCAACTAGGTTGCTGAGCATGTCCATATAAAGACCTTGATCAATCGCGGCAATGGTCTTCTGCAGATTCTGTAATTTTCGCCGCAATTCTTGAAACTCGGCCTCGTCTGTCTGCTTGTCGTCGTTACCCCATGTGGATGTTTCATCATACCGCATCTTCCGGATGATGGCGTCCAGGATCGGCGCGAGCATGCTGAAAAAGTCTGGAGGAAGCTGACCCAACTTCCTCAAAAAGGTGAGTAGGTCTGTAAGCGCGGGAATGACTGTGGAGCAAACTTCGTCATACTCGTCCGCGAAGAGTCGCAAGAGAAACGGGAGGAAGCCGTGGAGATGTTGCTTGGCCCTTTCTTTGCAGTCTGCCCCCACTTGACCGTCATCAAGAGCCTTGACAATATCGGACATGCCGGTATTGACAAGTTTGGCCACAGCTTCAGCCAGCTCAACGTCATACGTTGGTGAGCCCTTATTCGTGCTCAGCGGAGGACTGGCAAGAAGTTGTCCGACAATTTCCTGGAGATTGAGAAAGGAAATCAAGTCCATCTTGTCTACCGAGCGCATCTTCTTGCCACAGATCTCAGTTAACGTGTCGATTGCTGTGTCTCGAACCTTGTCGTCGCTACCGGCGTGGGTACGGCCGACCAGTGGAAGTAGCAGGCGAATCATGTCTTGATTAACAACGAGTGATATGTCCATCCAGCTGACCCATTTGCCCACAACTTTCAACACCAGTTCTACCAGAACGTCGTTATCATTGTACTTGGCTAGAAGTTGCTTCCAAGACTCAGCGACTTTATGAATGTCTTGCGCTCGGAGCTGGTCTTTGAGATCGTTGTTTCGCTTGGCGTCGTTGCTTTGCCGAGAGAGCAGCATATCGGCAATTTCATCGTGAATCGAAGAGAGAATTCGAAGGTAGAAGAGAATACCCACGACGCTGTCCCTGCCATTCGACACGCCGGTCAATTCCCAGAAGTCATCGAGAAAACTTTGCCACCCGTCGTGATAGAGGAAAACAAAAAGATAGGTCAAGGTCTGAGTGAGCTTGTTTTGTAAGGACACCGGATCTGCTGGTTGTTGCGCGTCGGGGCCATAGCTCTGGCGGGCATATTGGAGGAGTGTGTATTTTAGGAACGATAAACTTGCGGCATCAAGACTCTGAGTATGAACGGCGTAGTTGACAACCTCGAGACAGACCATTCGGGCGACCTCGGAGGCACGTGGAGTCCGGGCAAACAGATTTGTACATGCTTGCCAGCCTTGCGGGTGGGAACGCAGTTGGTTGAGATACTCGAAAGCCTGCTCCTTCACTGAATTGTCGGACATGGGGTTGGACAAAATTTCGACGGCATTTTCGACCTGTGAGACGTCCCAGCAAACGGTCATGATTAGCATGCAAGTCTCTCAAGTTGGCAATGAAATGCGAAAGAAACCTGAGCTCTGGTATCAAGATAAAGCACAGGTTTCGAAGCTATTCTGATTTGGGCTTGTCGAGGCTGATGTGGCGGAGGCACGAATGGAAAGGCAACAAAAGGAAGGAGGCAGGCGTTTCTCGTGCTCACCTGGGCCTCCATGATGGCGAGAAGTCCCGGCCTTGCTTATTAGGAAGGAAGAAAGAGCTTGTCTGAGAGAGGAAACACTGCTATAAGTCCGGCAGCCTTGTGTTCGCAACATGCAGCATGCTTGTTTGGGATCGAATGACGACAAGGCTACTGTGGAGTCATGCCAATGCAGCGAGTGGACGGGTTTGACTTCTTGAGATGTAGGTTCGCTGAGGGGAGATGGTCTGAGTTTCAGTGCCGGTCGAAGAACACGTATGGTTGTATGATGTATCAACGGATTAGAGCATCTTCAAGAGAATGAGTCACTGTCTTGATTCCCAAGTGTTGTGCGTCTTTATCTGCTTGTGCCCGTCCAAAAATCGGTGCAGGTTCTCTCGTGCCCATGTGGGGCCATTTGCGCAAGTCGGGCGGTCCTGAGCGGCAGATTTTCGGATAAAATGCACGTCTTAATGGCCGCATCAGCAGTGCCGGCTCCGTGTGTTACATTGTCCGTCTGTGTCATGTGAGGCCTACAAATGGCCTCCTTCTTTTGGAAAGCTGCGATGGCGTAGTCACTTTCCAAGGTCATCTGTCATCTGCTCAACATTGACGCAGTCGGAGTCGTCAGTCGTCCCCTCCTTGACGGCCCGTCTCGCTTCTTGACCTGGCTCTAGAAGATTGATATGACAAAGTTGCGAATAGGTAAGTCAGGGGAAGTGCCCCTTTAGAACTGCTCGCGAATGACACAAGCTCAAGTCGGCGAGGGGGCGAGTTGGGACTCGGAGAGAGAGATGACTTCCATGTGGGGACAACCCGCCGTACATCTTGTATATGTAGTCTAATTTCCCTGCTATTAAATTGCTCTAATTCCTGCCACTGCGCAACCTTCTTGCTTCGCATCTTTACGGTCATTGGTGGCTTATAATAAAGGAGGAATTGACGTCTAGAATACGAGTGCCCTCGTGGGCACTTGGCCGTCGTCGTAAGTTAACACATTGATCCCTGCAAAGTGCATCCAGGACCTCGAACGCATTGAGGGGTCTGCGATGTTTACAGAAATGCTCTTTCTTTGGGTGACCCAAATGGCGTCGAAGTTCATTGCGTTGCGTCGAGTTCATTGCGCACAAGCTACGGAGTACTCCGTACATGCTAGCGTGAATGAGCGGCAACTGTCTGCAACGACAGCCAGCAACTGTTCCTCGGCCTCATACCTAGCTAGGCACCTACATACCTACCTATAATAAGTTGCCTTTAGACAGAGTTCAAGTGCTCACTGCTTCACAGGCGTCATCAGTTTCAGCAGTTGCACGGAACTTGTGTTGTCTCGTGGTGGCGAAGGTCGTAGCGGTGAAACTTGAAACAAAGCGACAGCATCGTCATCGTCAGCCGTGCGATTGGTTGATTGACAAACGTGTTACGTTGGAGCGCAAATAGGGTTGCGCAGCACCGTGCCACGACAAACCGATCTGCCCACGGTGCCGAGATCCAAGCGGGAAGAATTAAAAATAGCCTCTTGGCGCTGGCAGGAACAAAACCGAGCTTGTAGGTATGCATCGCAGGGACGCCATCAGCAACGTGACGACAATGTCAACTTTTATTCAGCACAGACGAAGATATTGTACCACGGCTTTGCGTATGAAGCAGGAAGAACTGCCAGTGTCGCTCGGAGACAGTTCAGTTACCAGTCGTTTGCAGTTCAATGATTCAAGATGACGAGGGGCTACAAAGACAACGCTGCATCAGGGAACCAACCCAGACGAGATGGCGAGCGTCGTTGCATAGGTAGCGCGAAATGATGGGCAGGGAGCTCACATGCATTTCGGTCGAAAAACGAGGCCAGTTCCAGTCCGGTGTTTTGAGCGACACATCATACATGGTTGGTGGCCGGTACGAGGACGAGGGATCATCATGATGTTCATGATGTGTACTCCTACATGGCAACATGCAGTATGGCAGGCTGCAACTTATGCAACCTGCAGACCGGTTCCTGCATTAGCGTGGGAACAAAAGCACAACTGATCTGATCAGGTCTTACTCGCTTTTGCTTTTGGTTGCGAACCTGCTCTACCTAGACTCTACGGAGTACGTAGTTGTAAATTGTGGTTGTACATAGTTTCGACTCCAAGCCTGCCTTTCCAGCCCTGTTCCTTCCTGCCTTCCTTCTTTCGAACTTGTGCATAAAGAGGGAGAGATCCCTGCGACTCAGATTGCGAGCCACTTGCGACTTCACATGGTTTTGGTGCTACGGAGGCCGGCATCAAGCGCATCACCACCGGCCGGCAGAGACTCCACAGCCCCAGGAAGTCCAATTCGACTCGAGTCTCGAGGGAATAGGAGCCATGGTCGCCCGAGATCGCGCCCTGAGATCACGAGATGCCAGTGTGGTCACTGGCCAGCGCATCAGAAAACGCAAGTAGCTACAGACTCCAGAGTACCTAAATAAGGTATGTGTTTCCATGCTCAAATTTGCCCGGCTCAATGCGTGCACACAGACTACCTTATAACTCGGGGGACACTCTATCCCACTTCAGGCATTATGGGCGAAAGCGCTGCAGCGTGCATGTGAGTGCCTAGCCCGAGGACGATAGGGCCGCACGATGAGTTCCAACTTCCGAGGCACACGTAAAACGTATTCTGTACTCTGTATGTACTCTGTACTCCATGTACTGGCGGCGAACTCATTTCTGCTTTTAGGACTCTGGAGCCTCCCAGGACCACAGACTTGACAGTAAAGCGGGCACGAGCCAGCTAGCTACCTCGGACATACCTATCCTGGTAGATGAGCTGGTACGGAGTACGGAGTAGGGACCTAGGTACATAGGTACACACAACTGGCAATGCGAGATTGGGTTGGGGGGTAGCCTGTAGGTGCCAGCCAGAGGCCTTATTGTCGCAGGACCAGACAAAGAATACCTACTGAAAGCGTCTGGTAGGTACGAAGACTCAAGAGCCTTTCGACTTGTGCTGCCCGACGTGAAAGGATTCGCAGGAAAACCGTAGATTCAACCAGACAACACAGAGCACGGTAGAGAGTACAAGCAGATGATAGTGTCATGCATGTAGCAGTAAACTGACGCTTTACACAGCGCACATGGAACCCCGGATTGGCTAGGTATGTACGGAGTAGTACTGTCGTTCGCCTTCGTACCACTGATGAGCACGCACACGCACATGTCCGATTCGACAGATTCTGGCCGTCCGCCGACCGAGCACTCCGTCTGAATACATAGCGGTGCAAGTCCCATCCATGCGCAGGAGTGGAGGCCGTGGCGCGCCCCTGAGCATGGCGCTGAGTACTCTCCACTTCTAACGACTGGTGATCGCCCGTTTGCCCCTGGATTAGCGTGATGGGGGCCGCATGGCGTTGCGCAATTTCCCGGGGCGAGCGTTTCGCGGTTGACGATGAGTGGATGTAAAGTTACAACAGGCAATGATTCAAGGAGAGCGGCAAAAGTCGAGGAGACGGGATAGAGTCAGGGGTCGGGGGTCGAGTCCGACATGCAAAGCCGGCATGGTATTAATATCGCGTCCTCCTCCATCCAGCCTACATGCACTTCCTTCCCCTTTCTCTCCCTCAGCCAAAATAGCCATCCTCTCCAAGCACAGCTTTTGACTCGTCTTTGACTTCGGTCGTCCATTCTTTATCACCGCACCCGCTGTTTTCCAAACTCACTCTCATTCAAACCACCAGCCCCTTCGTCTCCACGAAAACCAAACCGTCAAGATGCGTTTCACTGCTGCCGCTGCCGCCGTTATGGCCGGATCCGCCCTCGCTGGCGATGCCATGTCCACTGACTACACCACCGAGCTCATCACCATCACCGCGTGCCCTGAGACCGTCACCGACTGCCCTGCCCGCTCCACGCAGGTGTCAACCACCGTCCGACCTGTGACCACCACCACCACTTTCATGACGACTCGCATCCACACCATCACCAAGTGCGCTGCCACCGTCACCGACTGCCCGGCCCACAGCATCGTTCTGTCCACTCAGACCTTTGCCACCACCACTGTGGTCCCCGCCACCACCGGCACCGCCGCTCCCACTGCTCCCGCCGCCAACGGCAGCGTCCCTGCTGGCACCGCCCCCGCTGGCCCCGCTCCCACGGCCACTGGTCCCGCTGGCAGCGCCCCTGCTGGCAGCGCTCCCGCTGGAAGTGCCTCTGGCAACAACCCCGCTCCTACCGGTCCCAGCGGCCCTGAGATGTGCGGTGGCGTTCCCTGCCCTCCCGCTAGCTCAGCACCTGCTGCCAACCCCCCTGCCAGCCAGGCTCCTCCTGCCCCTTCGGCTCCTGCCACCACTGAGGCTCCTGTCTGCCCTGCTCCCCAGGTCAAGGCCGTCACCAAGAGCTACACCACTGTTCTCACCTCAGTTGAGTACCAGACCATCGATGTCCCCTGCCCCACCGGCGGTGTCCCTGCCGGCCCCGGCTCTCCCAGTGGTCCTCAGGGCACTGGCGTCCCTGTCCCCAACAGCCCCTATGGCAACAGCACGTAAGTTGAAACTTGAGAATTGCCGTCGAAAAACGGTTTTCACCCGCCCCCAAATATATAAAAATATAGGTCGATTACATCCGCTAACATCCTCTCAGCACCCCCAACGTCCCCATCCCCACTGCTGGTGCTGCTTCCCTCGCCGGCTCCGCCATCTTCGCCGCCGTCGCCGGTGTCGCTGCTTTCGTCCTTGCTTAAATCTTTCCTTTCGACTATCTAGTTGAAGCCTGAAGGGCTACGGCGATTCCCAATTTCATCTTTACTTGACGACAGGCAATTTTTTCTTATATATAACTTTTGGCGGCATATACGTTGGATAATTTTTTTGTACAGAAGTGTAACCTAGATTCCCTGAATAAGTAGCACTTGACGGCAAGAACATTCAAATACACGCGCGCGCGTTAAGGGGTCCATTTCATTTGCATTTATCATGTATTTACTTATTTTCTAATTCCACGAGGGAGCATGGCGTTTGGGGAGGGAGAGATGGGAAAGTCTTGATTTTTCTTTCTACCATCCCCGCAGGAGGGGTTTGGGAGGGATTTTGACGCTCTCGCTTCCCTGGATGTCATGCTTTTTCTTTTCTGAACCATATCATATTCACATCACGACTCGTACTGTGTGTGTGTGTGTGTTCTTGCGCTGTAGCCTAGCAGCTTTGCTAGGTACTCACGACTTTGATGTCTCTGTTGTGGCGGTGGTCCTAATTCCGAATTTTTGACAAAACATGGTACATATGTACATACACGTGTAACTTGCTCAGCCACCCTCGTGCGTGCAAGCTTCAAAGAACTCATTTCGGCTACGGATAACCGCCCCCCAGCTGCGCTGCTTCGCCCAACCAACAATCACAATCCCTGAGAAATCCCTGGCCTGTCGGAAATTACACCTTCATGCATTAGAAGCGCTATGCCGCTTCGAGGGCGTTTTCGGTTGCATTGTCTTGTGCCAACCGACATGGGGTTGACTCCATCTTGCTGCCTAGGACGTTGCTGAGCCTGGGTTGTCCCCTATACTCCGTAAGTACGGATAGGTACATAGGTCACGTATCGAAAATATGGGGTTTGGTTGCGCCCCTTTTTTGAGGTTCTTTTGGCTTCTTTCTGAATAAAAATAAAAAAAAAAATGCGGGAAGACGAGTGGGTGCCAGGTGGTGTTGCCATTCTACCTACTTCGTGGGCCACGCTTCTACCGTCTACGGAGTATGATGGAGCACTTTTCAAGGCTTGGCTAAAGGTTATGTCGTGGTAGGTTTGATACTTGGACAGGGAGTATCGGCTGGCTTTTTGGCCCTTGGGTACAATGTACTCCGTACTCCGTACCTATGTACCTACATCATATGTTACAACTAGGAATGTGGATTTCACACCTTGCTGGACTTGGATGGGAACGAAAATAGGGAATTCCGAATTTCGTTCCCAATTCCGATGCGAAATTCGGTCGGGTGGGTCCACCCAAAGCGGAAGCCCGCGGCAGGCGGCCCCCACCCCCCCCCGGAGGGGAAATTTTTTTAGGCAGTGAAAGTTATAGATGGCCCAGAGGAAGAGCTTCGCGGTCTCGGACTTTCTCTTGACAGTATCTATTAATCTATAGGATGTACGTGCAAATAGTTCTATAGGCATATGCTTCTCTCAATTCAATGCTCCTGTTGCCCTTGTTCCTCGTGCGCGCGCGTTGCTTACACTGTTACACATTACAAGTTACAGCTCAATACATAGTGATTTCTGAATTTCTGTGTCATTGACTCATTGGAATGAGTGTATGTCTGCAGTATGCAGCAGCACTATGCATACTTGTCTTGACTCTTAACTTACAACTTACGAAATCGCAGCCGGGCGTGCCGGGCCTACAGCCTACATACGTATGTACCTACTCCGTACGGAGTACAGGTGCCAATTTTTTTGTCTTTGTCTCCACGAGGTGAGTGAGCAAGCAGTGAGAGCACTGGTGAATGAGGCTACCTATGTATGTACGGTATGTACTCCGAATGTAGATGATGGGGGGCGTCGCCGCTCAATTGCTGCCTGCTTTGGCGGCGTACGCAGTGTATTCTGACGACAGGGGAGATTGTGCCGAGAGGTTTTGTACTCCAGGTACCTCGGTATGTATGTATCACTTTGGCAGCCAGGAGGCTCACGTCAGGTCCAACTTGACGTATACCTAGATGAGAAGCACGAGCAAACCGAATGAACTCCTATAACACGTTTTCTACAATATCATTAGGCAAAACTGAAGAAATTGTCGCGTGCCCCAAAATAATAAGCTCTTCACGATTTGGCTTTACAGCTTCGGAGGTGGGAATCTCGACTGACCCGTCAGTATGTACATACCTACAACAAGCCACTGAAGGCCTCACCCTCGAAAGTCTGCAAAAAAAGCTGACGGGAATACGAACACACACACGTACGAAGTGAGCATTTGGAATGCCGCGATCCCAGTCAAAATGGCTTACTGTATTTACATACATAGTTACCACCTAGGTAGATCTAGTCAACGAGGCATTGCTGGTATATACTTCCATCGTACGCCAGTTGAGCAGTGAGACTACCTATGTACTCCGTACTCCTCATCAATGTTCAAGCTGCGACGCGATAGACCGCAATCCACGTCCGTGACCTGAACTGAGCCTCCGGAGTCCGGACCCGGCAAAGGGATGAACGCTCGCTGGAGGTCTACTAAGCGGCAGATGCATGCTGCATGTACATACTCTGTACGTACAAGGCACACTGAAACGCACTGCACATCATGAGAAATCGGCGACTTTTAAGCTTTAGCCCAGAGTCCCAGACGGCTTGCTATTACTGCATACATTGGTAGGTATGTATAGGTATATGTATGTATGTATGTATGTATATTATACTCCATACTGCACCTACTTATGTACAAGGTCTCCTGTAGGCGGAAAGCTCGAACTCCGGCGCTTATTATAAAAGACGAGTGTAACCTAGGTATGGAAAGATGGTGCGATCGCGTTTTTGACTTCTTGCCAGTGGGAGTCTCACAGTCCCTACTTATAGAGATTGTTGCTTTCACAAGCATAATCTCGAGAATGAGAATCACAGCCAAGCAGCTACTTGGCCCCCTATTCATACATCGCACCGAGTCTCACCTTGCGCCATGGATGCAGGACAAAATCGCGGGACGTGTTCCGCTGCTTCCGATCTTGCTCAGCATACGGCATGTGCAACTTCAGCAATCCCAAAGTTTAAAGACTTACTGAGAAAAGTAAGAAGTTCGATCGTGTTTACCCTCGTTTTCGATCTTGGGTCATGTTATCAGCCAGCATATGCGCGGGATGCATGTCTCTAACAAGACAGTGCTTTGTGTTCGCGACGTCTCTTGAGATGAGCCGCCTTTCGGTATGTGGCCGACAGTCTACCATCTAGTATCGGCTCCATCAGCTCGATGCACAAAGCAGGTCCCATTGCTTCTCTATCGCCGCCACGGCACCCAAGACACCCAAGTTGATCGACGGGGCTCGTCCAGTCCAAGCCACCGCGAGTCGAAGAATTTTAGCCGCTTCAACTTTCTCGACGGCTCGGCAACGAGCTCTGTTGACAAGGCCGATATATGTATCTCACTGCTCACACGAACGCAGACGTTTCTCTGGGAGGGTCGCTGGCCAGGTTGCTATCTATGCTTTTGTAGCCCATCTTTTTGGGAAGATGATAGATTATACCGGTCCCAAAGTATTATGCCTGTGTCAAAGTCTGACTCCTGAGCCTTCAGGACATATGGCTGCGATAGCCTATACTTGAGGTGAAGTCCGCTCTTGGGTTTCTCTGGTAGTACCCTCTTTTTCAGGCCTGATGCAAAGCCCACAACATCTCTGGGGTTTCCTACTCCGTAAACGAAAAAAGACACGAAAAAACGAACGTTTCAATGTTTGGCGTGTACATAGGTATGTAGTTCCGCGCCTGAGCATGGAATCCGAAGTCCTCGCCATCCTGCGCACGGACCACCAGAGGCCGAGATCGCACGAGGGGTCTCATTGGCTGCAGCGTTCTCAGCGGGCAATTGCCAATGGGCATGTAGGTATGTACATAGATGGTTCCCACGATCATTTTTACAAGGTACCTAGTCAATGGAGTCAGGGGACGCTCTTCATTCTTTCTTGTCGAGTCCTGATTTTTTTGTCCTGTGAGGACTGTCATCTTTTTGGTCTACTTCTCAGACCTCTTTCTTGTTGCGTAGCACGCTGCACAGCTCCTGCGGGTGTCTGGCCTACGTTCTTCGCTCTCTGTCTTCTCCACGTGGAAAACCTCTGGCGCAACCCAAAACTGAAAGAACGGGGTAACCGCGGAGCCGTCCCTTCGAATAGAGATCTTCGGATACAGTTTCCAGACATGTTCAGGTCGAAGCTGGAGATCTAGTTTCCTGAATCGCTAGAATCTTCATCGGAATCTGATGACTCGTCTGCTGGAAACAGTTCATCCTCGTCCCAACCCACGTACTCTCCAAGAATCGAAGGGTCGGAAGGGCACAACATAATCCTTTGTCGGTCGGACATCACGACAGGAGGGACCTTGATGGTCACTCGGGAATCCCCCCTCTCCTCGAATGCCTAGCTAGTAGAGTGAGCTCCGACTTCTGGATGTCGATAATAGCGCCAACATCAAAAAGCCATGGTAAACCAAGGATGAGAACGTTCCGACTCTTGGAGGCATGAAGGTCAGGAGTAATCACTGCCCAGATCACCCGCTTCACTCCTTTGCACACCAATTTCATCGACACAAAATGGGTGACCATGCACTGACGCCCATCTGCATTGACCATTTTTAGACCACGGAAACCGATGGACCCCAGATTGTAGGCAGGAATCTTATGCTCCAACACGAAGCTTCGCATGATCAAGTTGATTTCGGCGCCCTGATGGGCGACGGCTTGACCTGGTGAAAGGTCGAACAACTGCCCCGTCTGGTACCCCAGATAAATGCGAACCGGCACCCCAAACAGCTTCGACCCGATACGATACTTCCATAGCAGGTCGGTGTTATGACGAATTGACGAGGTGTAGGGGGTGTTCGAGGTAGCCTGAACGGACTGCGCTCCAAGGGAGAAAGAAACATTTTTCTTTTTCGGTCTCCTTTTCTGAGTGTGGTGATGCGGGAGGAAAGCTTCCGAAATTGGTTAGAAAGCTCTGGACTAATCTGCCACAGCTCCATGAGCGTGATGGGCACAGAAATTGGTCAGGCCGTCGTCGATCAGGGCGCCGAAATCAATATGATCATGCGAAGCTTCGTGTTGGAGCATAAGATTCCTGCCTAGGAAACGTTCTCATCCCTGGTTTACCATGGCTTTTTGATGTTGGCGCTATTATCGACATCCAGAAGTCGGAGCTCACTCTAGGCATTGAAGAGAGGGGGGATTCCCGAGTGACCATTCAAGGGCCCTCCTGTCGCGATGTCTGACCGACAAAGGATTATGTTGTGCCCTTCCGACCCTTCGATTCTTGGAGAGTACGCGGGTTGGGACGAGGATGAACTGTTTCCAGCAGACGAGTCATCAGATTCCGATGAAGATTCTAGCGATTCAGGAAACTAGATCTCCAGCTTCGACCTGAACATGTCTGGAAACTGTATCAAGAGGTCGAAGACCTCTATTCGAAGGGACGGCCCCGCGGTACCCCGTAGCTTCAGTTTTGGGTTGCGCCAGAGGTTTTCCACGTTGGACATGACCGCGTCTAACATGCGAACCGAAGATCCGCGAACAATTCCAATCAGGTAAGTCGTAACAATCGTCATTTCCATACGTTCATTAGCCAACAGATTGTACAGCTGAAGCGTGATTGCCAGCGCCCAGACGCGTCTGCATAACAACAACTTCCATTGACAGAGGCCCAACTCTGCCAAACTCAACCATTCACAATCATCCAAATCCATCAAAATTGAAACCTTTTCGTTGTCGAATGCTCTGCCTTCTTCCAGCCATTCCTTCCATCCTGGCCCCATAATGGAGTGTGGCCCGAATATGCCTCCTAGGCTCTAGCACACCACACGGACCGAAGGAATGCAACAGGTGTAAAGCTACGAAACCATCCGATGAATTCATCGACCGCCGGAACGCGAACGGCGCCTCCAGAATAACTCTCGCATGTGATGCCTGCCGTGCCAAACGCGCACAGTATGCTCGGCTTGACGACTGCAATAAAGACGGGGTACCGGTTCGTTACGCCTGTTACGCGTCATGTTATACTCACAACTAATTCATGTATAGCCATCGTAATCGGTCCCACGTACGCCGACAGTTGAGAGACCGAAGCGCCCCATCGCCGACGTACAATCGCCTCAAACAGAGCGTACGCCGTCGAGCCACTCGGCCGGGCCTCCTCACGCAGAGTCTGTCGCCATCAGGCCCAGGCCATGCACACCGATGAGACCGGCCATCAAGAGTGCTTTCCTCACCCGCGACGACAGTGGTCTGCAGTTTCACCGCCCCGGACCACCTTCGTCCCAGGGACCAGCGAGAAACGAGTGTCAACGGATACAGCGCCTCCATCGGTCTGTCAGGAGAGATTCTGACGCACAACCCCCGTCACTTACGCCAACGGCGAGTGAAATATATGCGAGGGACAATCAGTTTACAGCTTCACCAACGCTTCGCCAAAGTGGCGGTCCTGATCTTGACGACGTCTTCGCACCAACCTCCACCCAGCCACGTGAATCTATTGCGCCCTCTGCCCGATCTAGCCAATATCACTCAGCAACAGTCTCTGACGAGTCAGAAGCCGAGACCGATATCTTCACGCCCCCAGTCGAATCTATCAATGTTTCACAAACGACACACGCTCCGGTAAATCACCCGCCGGATATGCCTAACCCAGGATTACCTCTTGATGCCGTCCAAGTCGCTGGCGAGCTAGATGTGCCTTGCCCCCACATTGCTGCCAGCTATTTCTGTCGCAGGTTCTCTTGCTCTCTGAATCTGATACCGAAGTTTGGCTTCTCGAACCACTGGTACCGTTTGGAGTGGCAGGCGCGGGGAAGCCCTCATATACACGGACTCTTTTGGATGAAAGGTGCCCCTACGATCAATCCCGAGCTAAGGGGCTTGGCGGAGCAGGCCAACACGCACGGTTTTCTGACATTCTGGGGTCCGCATATTACAGCGATCAATCCTCATACCCGGTCAGTCGGCGCTGTATACAAATCCTCTCACGTTCCTCAACACATCGCCAACGACCAGGGATATGGGCGCCATTGTCAATCGCGTGCAGAGGCACGCCTGTTCACCTTACTGCCAACGTCATTAGTGTTATTTGCTTCACACGGCCACGCCTTTTATCGCCTTTTCCTCACGATGGTGGAGTTGTCGCAGGTCGTGCGTCAGCAAGGCGATAGCCTGCATCATCCGTATAGTAGGGCGGACCGGTGTCGATGAGGCTGGTTCCGAAGAGGCCACCGGCCGTACTGATGGTTCGATTTGATTCATACACCGGTCCGCCCTACTACACAGATGATCCAGACCGTGCGACCGTTGTTCCCATCTTTCGTCAGGAGAGCCGGCACATCTTCAAGCGCAGACCCAGCACTCGTACGCAGTTTCCCTTGACCGTTGCCTACGCCATCACGGTCCACAAGTCGCAAGGCACGACACTCGACCGCGCTGTTGTCGACGTCTCTGCCCGTGACTTCACACCTGGGCTGTCTAATGTGGCCGTCTCGCGCGTCAAGGCGCTGGGCGGGATCATGTTCGATGCTCCTTTCGATCATCCGTCCATTTGTGCCAGGGTCACACCAACCAGAGAGGGATCCCCGTCGGGCGGATGCCGTACGGCGCCAGAATATCTGCCCGCGGATGCAGATGAGGCTGATTGGTTGTGAGTCTCTGAAGCGTGGGCGGCTTATCTAGGACGGCAACTTAGACTCGTGTTGGAGTATGTTGCAGCAAGCATATTGTCATAAATGGAAGGAGCTTTGACTCAATGGTTACATTTCTGTACTGATTTGTGCGGGAGACGCGTGTTTCATGTGTTCTGTATATTTTGTCTAATTAAAATTAATTGAACTGGAAAACGGAGAAAAGTCCATTGTCTTTAGCGAGAGATCCGTGATTGATAGTAACGGGTTTGTGGCGATGCGAGCGCAGCGAGGACAGCCCGCGGGGGCGCCTGAATACTCGGCAGCAGGAGCCTGTCCGCAGTCACCATCTGGCGACTACCCTTCAGCTTTACTATGTACCTATAGTCCCTTCGGACTTCCCATCTTAAGCCGTTTGACTTCATAAAGGCCCAAGGAAAAGAGACTCCTATCTCAATGCCGACACGCAACGTACCGACGCGCTGGCAGGCAAGTCGAGGACTCGAGGGCACGGTTAGCCATAATATATGTACCCTCATGCTGCGATAAAAAGAGTGTTCCTTGCCAACGCAGAGCATTTCTCCCTGCCCAGTGACATGCTTGTGATGCGGTTCAAGGCGCATCGGACTGTTGAAGGCTGGGCATTCTTGGCAGAAGTGTGCGCATCGACAATATTGACGAAGTTTGTAGAACATGCAAATGGCCTTGACCTTGAGAAAGACCACGACGTGTCCCACGGGGCGGAATCGCACCCGCCAATGAGGCAGAAATCACTAATCAGCCCCATGCCGAGAGCCGCAGATGCTCCGCGAATGCGCAAGGCAATTGTGGACACTGGAAACCATTTGACTGTGTTTCGTAGGTTGTATGTACATAGCGGTTTCTTGTCAGGGTGGTCTCGGAACTTCGGCCTGTGGGTATCGTGATCGTAGGCTGTACGGAGTATGTAGCACATGGCTCGGCTAGCAATGACACGCAGATGCAAGAAAACGTCAAAAGCTATGTACCTAGGTAGGTCTAGGTAGGTATCTACACATTCGGGCAGCGTCATTGGTTGCTCAAACGAGACTGCTCCCGTCCCCGTTTTTCTCGGTGCTGGGTTCCGACGGAACCGCGATTACGGCTCCTTGACATTGCGCGCTTTTGTCTTCGCACCTTCAGTCCTATCGCGCAGCATTCCTGGCATCCGGATTGTGCCTTGCCGTACCTAAAAGCCCCTTCAGCAGCTCCAGGCATCCATGGGGTTAATGTGAGCTTATTCTTTAACTCACAAAGAGTGCTTGAGCACGCATTCCATGGCGCTTGCCACTCACATTTAGCACAAGCTTCCAAGTACATACATACCTACATACATACTGGGGCTGCGTCAGAACTAGGTTAGTTTGACCAAATAATGGCTGCTGACAAGTCGTGGCGGACGGTTCGCCCTGGTGGCTAATAAGGGCTTGGAGGCGTCGTCAGCGCTGCGTACAAGGCATAATTCAGTACACGCTGTACATAAGTGGTTTACCCCAAGCCGTGGGTGACGACCAAGAGTCAGGAGGGTACGCGATATATTGGGGTCATCGTGTGTAGCTCAGACGAGGGTATTCCGCAGGTTGTTTCATGAGCTGTTCAGAGTCCAGACATATCCTTGGCTATCAGGGCCAAGTATAAAAAGACCATCCGTCCCATATACTTGTACATCACTCGGGAATTACAACGCAAACAACTCGTCAGACGCATCCAGGCCTGATTGCCCCCTGATCCCCTTCTCTTCATCTGTTTCGATCAGGACTAGCCATGTCTGATCAAGAACCTCCCGGCGCCGTGAGCTTTGGTCCTGATTCTAATTGCAACTTGAACAATTGTCCTGCGGAATGGAGCATTTATGGGTACCGGCCCTCCCTGGCTGCTAATGCCACGTTTCTCGCCCTCTTTGTCCTCATTGGCATGGTTCATGGCTATCTTGGATATCGATGGAGAAGCTGGGGCTTCATGGTCGGCATGCTCCTCGGTTGCATGAGCGAAGTAATTGGCTACGCCGGACGTATCATGCTGTACAACAATCCATTCTCGTTTGTAGGCTTCATGATTCAAATTGGTAATTCACACCCCCCCCCCCTTTACCGTTCCAAGACGAATAGAAGTTCAACATACCAGTACTCCTATGCGAAATCGGATCCTTTTGGCAGACTTCGCCGCCGTATCTGCGCCCATATCACAGCTATATGGGATCGTAGTTGCGCACAATCTACTCCCCCTTGTCTACTCTCACTGACCTCCACGCCTCTACGATAGTCTGTCTCACCATTGCGCCCGTCTTCTACACAGGATCCATCTACGTCACCCTCTCCAAAACGATCGTCAGTCTCGCCCCTCAACTCTCCAGATTCAACCCCGTTTTCTTCTACTGGATCTTCATCCCTTTCGACGTCGTGTGCCTCGCCCTCCAAGCCGCCGGCGGCGCCATGTCGACCACGTCTTCGGGCCAAGACCAGGCGGGCGTCAACATCTCTCTGGCTGGTCTCGCGCTGCAGGTTATTGTCCTGACGACCTTTGCGGCTTTTTTCGCCGATTACATGATTCGCTACGTGCGCTCTAGCAACAGGCGCTCGTTCGACTGGCGCTTACAAGCCTTTTTCGGTGGTCTTGTTACGTCGACGTTGCTGATCCTGGCTCGGTGTGCCTATCGTGTCGCTGAGTTGAAGGACGGGTACGGTGGACACTTGATTCAGGAGGAGGCGCCCTTCATAGGACTGGAGGGAGTCTTGATTGTGCTTGCGGCGGTGGTGCTGTGTTTCGGACATCCGGGTTTGGTATTCGGCCGGGACGGCAGGGCCAGGAAGGCGGTGAGTGAGGAGAGTGTTGATGTGCAGGTCTTGGAGAGCAAATAGACAGCTTAGGCACCTATGCTGGCTGACTTTTACCCGTGTTTTCGCTGGCCTTGGGGTTTTTCTGGAAGCTGGCGTCCTGGTCTGGTCTGGCGCGCCTGTTGACCAATCGTCACACCAGCTTTTAGGAGTTTGTGCCGCGCCTTGCTCGAACTACGAATTCATCAAGACCAATGAAGTTACCAGGTAGAAATGGCGAGGCGCGCCGGTGATACCAACCGAACCGCGGCAACGGCCGGCGTACTCCGTTCCGTACCAGGTACTCGGTGAATGCGGGGAGACGCTTGTGACACGAGTGGCGCATAGGAAGATGGTTGGTCTATTCTGTCTAGGTCGGGATAGATCAACCCTTTTATACATGAGTATGAAAGGAGCTCAACGAGGCTCAACGACCGATCTATCTAGAGGGGGAGTTGCTCATTCTTC
>SRPX01000295.1:0-32903 GCA_018360215.1 Claviceps spartinae
CTTCGGAGAGGGTTCCGGATTGGTCTCTGCGATCGGTTTCTTGGTGTTGTGGAAAGGAGAAGTTTTATGGTGGGGCACGATGTGGCTCCGTCCTATAAACACTTTCCATTCACGATCCACGACTCTAGATAAGAACAATGGACCCAACGCAAGATCCCGAGAACTAGGAGACCAAACGAAGCTTTTTAGTAGGATTAAAAACCTGGGATTAGCCTTGGCATGGAAATGGAAGGGCGAGCCAAGGTTCTAGCAGGACGATCAGCCGAGAAGGAGAATCTAACGGAAAAGAAGCGACAAGTCACAAGAGTAATCTATGTCAGGAATGAGGCGAAAAGAGGAATGTGTCGGAACTATGAGGTGAGAAGAGGAATCTATACGGAACTATTCAGCGTGGGGAGGTATCCATGTACCTATCTGTACACATCTGTGCAAGACGAAAAGAGGCATCAACCCGACAACTACGGAGTACAACGAACGGCACAGACAGCCACACGGGGGAGCCATGCACTCGATCCGAGAAGTTAGAACCCCAATAGTGGCTGACAGCCACAGACCATGCTTATTCCGGTGCGAACAATGCACAATGTGCTACTCAAGGCAGGTAATATTCATCGGAACGTAATACGTATGACTAGATCGCCAACTAGGTCTCGGCGATTCAGCTGCTGGGCAATGGCGTTCCCAAAAGAATCCAGATCTCTCAAAGTACAAAGTGAGAC
This sequence comes from Claviceps spartinae, assembly GCA_018360215.1. NCBI lineage: Eukaryota > Fungi > Ascomycota > Sordariomycetes > Hypocreales > Clavicipitaceae > Claviceps > Claviceps spartinae. The sequence continues at coordinate 720 of SRPX01000295.1, forward strand.
CACGGAATGTGGATCAATTTGAGGAAATCTGAAGAATACGAAGCCTGACGAGGCAGAGGATGCATCGAAAGGTTGTCAAGTGAACCCTAGGAGCCCTGGTCCCTGGCATATACACAATCATGACGGCATAGCCCTGCTGCCCTGGAAGTACATGCATGATGCTACAGAGTCCAGACGCTAATGAAGGGAGTGTCAAGTGATAAGCATGGGCAAGCGGCACAAAAAACTCCGTTAATGCACAGTCTATCTTGCATGGAGCATTCTCGGACCCTCGGAGAAGCGGCTATGTAGTACGTATGCCTGCCATCGTCGCAGTGCAACAGCACAACAGCAAAAGTCATCAAATAAAGAGCAAGGATACAAGCTTCCCGAAGATGGAAATTGCTGTTTTTGGAGATGAAATCTACAGAACATGGAAATAAAGCTAATTCAAATACATATAAGACATATTGGCGTAATGAAGAAGAGAACACGGCGGGTGCGTCTCGCGCGTGTAACGTAACATGTCTGTTCCAGGTAAGTATACATGAATTTGCAGCCGGCCACAATACTCTCTCATCAAGAAGACCAAATGAATCCAAAGAAAGTAATCAAGAAACCTCCGTAGAGACCAGGAGTTAACAAAAAACTTGGGAAAGAACCCATGTCCATCAAAACCATGCTTTTTCCCCTAAGATCATCCAAGTATCAAAACGCCGATCGCTATGCATATAGCCATGCCGCTGCGCGACACTCGAGAGATAGAACTCGAGCTATCCTTGCTCTTGTGCGGGTTCGTCTCGACGGGAAAATGGCTCCGTCGCGTACCCGTGGGGACAATTGTGCCGACAACGCCGCCGCCGCCGCCGCCGTCTCTGAAGGGAAGCGTCATGGTCAATTGACCCACCGTCACACCCATGGGTCCAATAGTAAACGCTTCCCCTGCAATATCCGTGGTTATCAATTGGAAATCGGGACCGAGGGTAAATACCCTGCCGTTGATGATGAGAATAGAGGGCGCGATCCGCGTGATGGTTGCGCCGCCGACAATTTCGAGGCGAGTGTCGTTGACGCCGGCATTTGGTCCTCCGATCATCATGCCGTGAACAAAAACCCCGAGCGGGCCGATTGTGATGGTATCGTCCTGGATGACTTCGGTTAGGGGGGCGATGTCAGGGCCGTAGGTAAGGGTTGTCTGGTGAAGGACTACGACGCTTTTTCCGATTACTGTGAGTATCTGACCGCCGTCGACGGCCACTACGGGCTCAGGTGCTGGTTGAGTAAGGTTGAACGTGAAAATGTTGGTGCCGACTGTAATTCTGTTTGGCGAAACGACCACGTTCCGACCATCGATCATGGTCGTCGTGCTGTACAGCGGTATCGTCATGACCCTTCCGTCGATGGTAATCTCTGTGCCTGAAACGTACACGTTGAGGCCTTCGACTACGCCGCTGGTCGGCGTCGACGCAGTAAACGCTGTGGGAGCAGGAGGCGGCTTGGTGATCACCCCCCCTTCACCGGCCACCACGGTCGGGCCAATGGTGAATATCCCGCCGTCAACTGTGACGACCTCAACGACTCCGGACTTGGGAGAAAACGTCTGCGTGTCAATGATGACCTGATCACCGTTGACTGTGATATGGAAAGTCGGTTGAGGCTGGACGTTGTTATCAGGCGTAGTTCCTGGCCAAGGCACCGGCACCGGCTCCGGCTCCGTTTCTGAAGGAGCAGTCTGTACGGGCGGCGCGGTTTTGTGAACGATGGGCTCCGGATATGCATCGGACCGACCGTAACTTGGCCATCGAAGAGTGGAAAACATGACCAAGGGGTTCTTGTCTGTGGTGACAAAGGTGACAGTAGGGCGTTTCGTGGGCTCCCAAAAATTTATATCAGTCGAGTGCAGGAGAGTCGCAATTTCCAATGGTATTCCCAGATCGTCGGAGTCCGTACCTATAGGTTCCGGGGAATTGTATGAGTCAGATAATGAACACCAGTGTGGTGTGACAATGGTCGGATATCGAGGCAAATAATGACTGGAGTTGCCCATCAAGGTAACAGTGGACGTGTAAACGATGGAATAAACAATCACGGGCTGCCATTCATCGGAGAGCGGTGTGCAAGGCGCAAACAACGTGGTCGACGGTAGAGCCGTTATCGTCTGGGTCGTTGTTCTGACGACATGACATGTCCTTCCATCGGTCGGGCATATTGTGCTCCCGGGTCCAGTTCTTGTGAAGATGGTCGCATTCGACATCGTCGTGGGGTACGGGGCCGTAGGTTTGAACCGGCCACTGAGGGTTGATAGTGAGCTTGTCGAAGTAGATGAGCTTCCAAGCGTTGTTGAGGACTTGGTGTCGTCCAAGAATGAGTTCAGAGACCTCAATGATGAAGGCACTGGGTTCCATTCAATACGCATGCCTCTAGCCCGGACATAGGCCGTGGTCGTCGAGGAGAGTGATGATGGAGCGCATAGTCGGGTCGGACTGTCTTGCGCAGGATAAGCATCGGGTCTGGTGGTCGAAGTCCTCAGAGTACTTGGATACGCGTTGATGCATGGGATCTCGGTTGCAGAGAATGGTGTTGTTGACGAGGAAGCTGAAGCCGCGACAGATGCGGGAGTTGATGTCGGGGCCGACGTCAAAGGTGGTAGTGAAGCTTCTACTGCGGCATCGACCGTGATGTCTCGTCCACGCAGATATCGGCGTTGGTTCGCTGACAGGCCTGCGAACACGGTCAGAATAAAACTTGGCTAAACCTTGTGATTCTATTAGGAACCCTCTCAAGCCAGCCTGAACGTGCATAGCAGCATCTGGCCCCGACGCCGACGTACCGTTTACACCTATGGCCGCGCATAGCAGGAGGGCAGCTGTTCCGACTTTCATCGAGGCTAGGGGGATAAGTTGCCAAATCGCGAGCTCGCAGATCGATGTCAAAACGCTGCCCAGAAGGCGTTGCGAGATACTGCTACAGACGGGTCCAATCCACGACGGAACAATGAGACATCACCTGTGAAACAGCCTCGCTCGTGGAGAGACGAATCCGACCATGACGACAACGCGTTGCAAGTCCAATCTAATTCGGACGGACGGATCAACTGGTCGATGCTGGCGATGACTGTGGCGGAACTTCAAGGAAGCAGAAAAGGTCAACAAAAAAAAACAGCCTGTTCGCCGGTAGTTACAGAAGCCAGGCAGATGCTTGTCGTGTGAGATATCGGCGAGAAAAATGATGGGGTTGGCTATTAAGATTGCGACAGAATTGAGAACCGAAAAATAAGTGTCCGTCCCTTGTCTGAGGTCTCCCTCCGCGTATATTCTCTGGCTGAAGCTGGCGCTGCGGCGCAACTGCAGGCATACATGATACGAACCAACAAGGTGCCCAGGCTTAATCACTTCGTAGGTACATACTCCGTACATACGTATGTACCTATGTACCTATGTTGTATGTACACATAAAACATCGAATCCTTCCCATCCTTCCTGAGGCTTCACGAACTAGGGGCCTGGGGGACCCCTTTCCCGTGGCCGACCTGCATGGCCCCGACAAGGACTCCTGCTTCCTGTCTCCGTTCTCTGACAGGTTAGGTACCTTTCTCTGACACAATGTGCACTTACGGAGTATATCATACACGTACCAGGGAACGGGTCTAGCCTAGCGGCCAAGACGCTTGGATATTGTATGTATGTATGTACCTGTATGTACTCCGTACGGAGTAGATAACATAATAACTGCAGTTTTATGTACGAAGTTCGAACACAGGGGTTAGGATGTATGCACTCTGTGCTCCGTAGTATTTTCAAGGGCCTCCACAAAGTGCAGGTTCACTTGTTCACGTGGGAACTGAAGTCTGGAGTACATAAACATAATAAGTGGACGCCACAACATTGGGGAAATTACGGAGTAATGCCGCGATAAGACGCCAGGATTGAGAAGGCAGCACTGAGCAGAGTCCATCTACTCCATCTACTCCGTAGAGTCAACTCAACGCGAACAGCCGTGGGTCAACCGGATTTCGTGATTCAACCGTGCGCAGTGACGGCGCGGGTGCCTCCTACCGTGATGTTATTTATGAACCCTATGAGTCTTGAAATATCTTGTTCATCTACAAAGAAAGTTGCGCCATAGCAAACTGGTACATTCCTCTGATGACGGACGGCGAGTCTGGAGGACAGATCATACGGAGGTATGAGGCCTAAATTTTCCCATCCATGTCAGGTACTCTTTTTCACGCTAGCCTCCACGCCATACCCAATTCAGCTAGTCCATACTTCCCGTGACCAGAGATACTTCCTGAGCACACACGTCAAAAAAGTGGATCGTTCAGGTCGCTACTTGACCATGGTGGGAAAATTTACCCTAGATACCTCCGTAGATGGACTCTGCTGCCTTCTCAATCCTGGCGTCTTATCGCGGCATTACTCCGTAATTTCCCCAATGTTGTGGCGTCCACTTATTATGTATGTACTCCAGACTCCAGTTCCCACGTGAACAAGTGAACCTGCATCTTGTGGAGCCATTGACTCGCCCTTGAAAATACCTACGGAGCACGGAGTGCATACCTAACCCCTGTGTTCGAACTTCGTACATAAAACTGCAGTTATTATGTTATCTAAGTGGCTATGTTCCGCTGTGACAGGTTCCCGTTTCCAGCCGAATGGTGGCGCATGAGCTTTCAACTTCTTGCGATTGGCCTTTTAGCAGCTCGTGGGATCAATAAGCCTTCCGACGTGGCGCCTTTCTATAGCCTCTCCTACCTAGGTAGGTACTATGTACATCCGAGTCTGGGACGCGTACCTTGCCCATCTCCATTAGGTACGCACGACAATGCCATGCAGCCATGCCGAGACGGCATACTCCGTATGTATGGTAATGTACCTAGATTTTGAGCAATTTGGGGGGCATAATGGTGGTTATATTTGACTAAAGAGCTAGGTCACTCGAGGAGTGAGAAGGTGGAAAATATGTGCGTCTGGCTGGTAGCGCCGTCACGTGATGCGGCTCCCAGCACCAAGCATGGCTTACTTCTCAACACTAGATGTTAAAGACATTCTCATCAAGACGTCGACGCCGACACTGACAGACAAGAAGTCCGATATCACAATCACAGCGCTGACTGTGACGTGGCTGCTGCTGTGCCGAATGTCATATGCAATCATGGTGATTCTTTTTTACTCAGCCTCTCAGTGGAGGCGCGTCATGCCCTTATACGATTTGACCGTGGCAACAACAACGTCCACGATTCGGGCCGCTAAGCTCCTGATATGAATCCTGATGTCGTGTATGCTCGCGATATGATGCGAGTCAAAGCCATCCATTTTGGTATTTTTATAGATGCAAGCATATTCGTGTTGTATCCAGGCAGTTGACCGTATCTCTTTATGATATCGCCGGTTGCTCAACTTGCTTTCACAATGTTCAACATTCTATGAGCAAAAGAGTTCAGATCCCATACCGACAAAACCGATGTCTGTGAGCCATTAGTTGCACGTCGACACGAAGTTGGTTTGCATACCAGGTCACGAGAAAGATAGGTTCTCGGCAGTCTCGGTACGAACGCAATATAGGACGATGTTATGTACATCGGAACAACACCGTTTGATGCAACGATACTCCGATGCAAGTCGATCGAACCTTGCCAGACGAAAGACTTTTGACTGATGATAAAGAGCCTTTTCTGCTGGCTGATGACTAGTAGTACTAAGTAAATACATAGCAGCAACTTTCCGGGCCGTCGATCAAGCTTGTACAACAAAAATTGGTATGTATATAGGCGGAAGTAAAGCATTGCATGACTGCGCGTAGTATTGAGACTTGTCAACGCTCAGGATTCGAGGATGGATCCGAGCAAGTGATTGGTCATAGTTGTCTCAGACGCCATTGGTCCTTGGCCCGGTAGAGATCATGGCGGTACATATCTGCTTGCTACTGTTACCTGTAGAGGGATCGACCTTCTCCTTTTTGACGTACAGAGTACATATGTCTTCCAAATTCAGCATTGAGCGAACCCGTGCTAAGGTGCGATCAGCAAGGCTGAGCAAGCAGATGGCTGAGAGACAGAGTAGGGGTCTTAAACAGTCCCATCAGCGCACCGGAACACACATTCGACAATGCCTGAGAGATTGAGTGTGCTGAAAATGCTGCTGTGAAGAATAAAATGAAGAGTGCATGATGTGTTGGGATCAGACGTCTCGTGAATCTGCCGGCCCGTAAACAGTGCCAGTCACGAGCTGCAGCTGTCAGCCCTATGACCACGTGCCAGACAGCCGCCACAAACCTACTCCGAACATGCAATACTTCTAAGTTCTGATCTTTACGAAGCTACATGTTGGTCATGCAGCACGAGGCTGCATGACGCCGAATTATATACTTACGCCAGCCGGCAAGACATGAAAGATACCATATGAAGACCTAGGGTGTAAAGCAACGAGCGGCAGGCAATCAACGAACAACAAGTGTCAAGCGCAATGAATAGGTTCGCACAGAGCTGGCTCGTATCAGGCATTGCCTTCTCAGCGACGCCACGTATCCGCAAGCATCCGCAAGCTTGCACGCCGATGACTGTTTCTAGGTCTACGATACCGAGAAGCAGCATGCAGAAGAGTTTTGTAGACTGTTTCGCATTTTGAAGCGTGAAGAACGAAGCAAACCCAAGCCTGGCTCTGTTGTATCGGCTGAACAGCACAGCACAACGATGTCGGATTAGATTGCCATCGGCCGCGCAATGCTCTTCTAGGTAGAGCAATAATGCAAAGGTTGGAAGAGTTATTTCATGCCGCGTCACGCGTGGTAGCAACGGCAGATCTTATTCGCACAGGCAACCATATAGTGACATACTCCATAGGTATGTAGGCTCTAGCACGAATGCACACATCCCTCCATCACTCGTCGGTGATAAGCAAGCGAGTCAGAACGGATATGTCGTTATTAGGTACATTTGTACGCAGTAGAAGGCTTACCTACCTATTGTACTCTGTACCTATTTCGCGCCGCTCAACAGGAGGGGTTAGATAGAGTATGTAACCGCCACCTAGATGGTACATTTACCGATTACGTCTTTTCCACACGTCCCATTTCAAATTCCATTAGCTAACACCTAATCCTAACCTTAACACCTAATCCTAACCACTAACCCTAACTTACTAACCCTAAAATGCGTCTTGATGGATGAAAATGCGTCTTGATATGGGACGTGAAGCAGGTGGCAATGGGTGCATCGCCAAAAAGAAGTGGGGGCGATGGTGAAAAGAAGTGGGGGCGATGGTACAAAAGTAGGTGGCGGTTACATGTCTTCTTACCCTGGGAGTTGCACTCTGTCGTCCCTCTCGCTCAACAGTGGAGAGACGACTATTGACCGGGGATCTCACAGCTGAAGGATCTTGATCCCTTCATGCCTCGTGCAGACACGACAAACGCGAAGAGGTACCGGGAGCCTGGAGAAAACGGTCTGGTTCAAGTCCGAGATGGCTTTACGGAGTATACCTAAGTAACGGAGTAGACTTTTACATGCTCCGGGCTGGCCTGTGACGAAACGACTCAACGAGGGTGACATTTAGGAGCGCTCTCCGCCTCGACACCCAGCAGCACGCGAAGCTTGCCTGGTGACGAGCATTGATCAATCTTGGAGATTGATCGCATCAAATTGCAGCATCGAAAGCTTATTTGCGCGCGAGTGTCAGGGACACGGCGCAGAATTCTATCGATCCTGTCTACCTGCCTAGGTACTCCGTACGGAGTAATAGGTATGTAGATGAATCATGGAGGTTTGCTTGGTGATTGTTTCTTCTTCTCTGCTGCTGGGATCCCCCCTGCTATTTGGTCAGCCTTGCAGGACACGATACAGGCCAAGCAAACCGTGCTAATGCAGACACAAGAGTGCGTGGCAGCGGAAAAGGCCGCCCAGTGAATACGCCATACTATCTCCTTTGGGCATGGTTTTGAGGTGTTTGGGGCGTTGTAAAAAAAAAAAAAGGGAATTTAGAAATGATAGTTTGGCGGGGTTGGTAATTTGATGGAGCATGTCTAATGTTGGGCCGTACGCCCAGGAGCCAAGGAGTTTCATGCTCACCAGGCATCTTGTTACTTGTATCCACCCAACCCCCGCTCCACAACACGTTGTCGATCTCGGCATCCGGGAGCCCTCGTGGCCTAGGCCCCTTGGTGCGAGGACTTGGGTCGAGACTCGTCACTCGAGGCAGATGATGATGGGTCAAGACTCACGATGCCGCGACATCGGAGGCCTGCTCGAAGATCCCACCGACTGGCCGGCACGGTGACGTGATCTGTGTTTGGACTATGTACCTTCGATAGCATCGTGCCAGACTCGCGCCAGAATCGAGCCAGAATCGAGCCAGAATCGACACCCCGCGGTGCCTAGGAAATTAGTATCAGGGAACTCGAGCGGATTCTGATTCACTTGTGTGGCCCGCCTGCATTCCTTGTCTTGGGCCAAGCACTGCCACCGTGCGTACGCCGTGAACTGTTTAGGGGACAACTGGGTGCGCGACTTCGTGTGGTGTCCTTGAAATCCCCTCGCGACCCCTGGCAAACCCTCGCAATCCCCCACGCGGACCAGAGAATCTCGCGATCGTACGGAGTACAAACTCCGTAACTCCGTACTGCAGACAAGCTGACAGGTCTGGTTTAGCGAAAGACTGGGAGCGACTCTGCCGATTGGGAGGCAGCACCGAGGCAGGGAGGCGTCTGTTTCGTGCCTCCGGCCGGCGTGGAAAAGCCCCTGTCTCGGCCCGCTGGCTGTGCGGCTCGAAGCCTCCAAGTGCCTCTGAACGCCCGTCCCGCCGTTCAGTCCTCACATGCAATGTCCCACGTTGCCAAATTGCGCCAGTCTTCTCCCGGCCCGTCCCCTAGTCCGATTGTCATGTCTAAATCCTCAGATGGCCTTGGCGAGCTGGTGTCGCTCGTCGTCTTCACTCTCTTCCCACTCGCCACTCTCTCACATCGTCTAGCCCGTGACCACGACTGTTGTTCTCGATTCTCCACACGATCCGGTTGCGACGAACGCCGATTCTGTACTCTACTCGGGTCCGATTTTGAGGGGTTTTCCGTCTTCGAGTTTCTTTACGTCTTTTACGGCAGAATAAACAAGCTCGCCCGGCCTATCTGGACGTCGACCTCGACGTCGACCAGGACCAGACTGCCTGCCGATTATACCAGATGTCTCTTCCTCGCCAACTATCTCGAACGGCCGTCTAGAAAGCCGCGGAGAACGAACTCAGTCCTCGTCGGTCTCCAATGTACGTTAGGATCGTCTAGATGAGTAATCAATAGTCTGGGAGTGGATCGCATCGACGACTACCTACATATTCGGAATCTCGCGAGTCCTGGCGGATCAAGTTTTGAGTGCGAAGCGAGACGGTCCCGTCCGAGATGAGATCGGACGCAGTTGCGACTGCAGCCGCTGCCGCCGCCGCCTCGCTTGCTCCCGTGACCACGCCCCTTGCACCGCAGCCCGTGGCTCTCAATGCTTCAGAATGGTTCGTCTTTCACCTAACTTAGAGTGTCTGAATCACTTGACTTGATTGCAGACGATGTGATGCATGGCCGAGCATCCGTCGTACTACACTGCATCTTCGTAACTGACAATAGTCTCAGGTTGGGCATCGATGGCAACTGGTCTACATACGCCTTTCTTATAGGAAACAACAATCCCGTCAATGTTTTGTTCAGCACGACCATATCAGAATTCTGGGCCATCAGTCCAGGGGGCTGCCCAGATAAAAAGGGTAAGTCGGCTCGACGTGACCACTGGAAACTAAAGGCGACTGACCGGCTCCATCGAGCAGCTGAACTTGAATGCACGACGAATCGTGGAGGCATATATTTTCCCGGCCAGTCCAAGAAGTGGTCGGGCTTGGGCACGTGGCAGCTCGGACTTCCTGATTTAGGCACGGGAGGAAGCGGGCAGTACGGCTTCGATACGATTGCAGCCTCTAGTCCCATCAACGACATTGCTTTTGGCATGACCAACGTTTTGATGTCCGCTATCTCGGCGACAGACTTTTATCTCGGCTACTTTGGAGTTGGTCTTCGGTCAGGCAGCTTCGGTGACGTCGTGGCCTCGCCTCCCTTACGGCAAGCAGTGTCATCATTCGGATGGATTCCAAGCTACAGCTATGGCTACACGGCTGGAGCGTCTTATCGTGCGTTCTTCCTTCTTGCTTGTTCTTCGTCTTCCACGCGTCGAATCAAAGACGTCAATAGTACGATAACCGCGCTATGCTAACACAGTATTTTAGGAGGGGTTATTGGCTCTGCAACTCTGGGAGGTTATGATGCTGCTCGATTTGTTCCACACGAAAACATATTTCCCATGGAGCAGACCGAAGGCGCTCCACGGCCTCGCGTGCGCGGAATTGAGATTTCCACCAATAATAATAGCTTGCCGGCAGGATGGACTTCCGCAGCGCGGCTCTTGATGACGTACAATCAAACATTCACGGCCGTCATCGACACTACAACGCCATATCTGTGGTTTCCGGTGGCAACTTGTGATGCGTTCGCCAAGGCGTTGAACTTGTCGTATAATGACACCTTGGGTTTCTATACCCTGACAAACGAACAATATGTCAATTTCACGGCCCCCACCAATTCACTGTCCCTCAAGTTCAGCTTTTCAAGCAAGGACAACAACGATAATTTCGGCCTCCCTCTAAATGTTCCCGGCGTCGTGAACATCACGCTCCCCATCCAGTCGTTCGTGAGTCTACTACAGTATCCTTTCATGAACGCAACGATACGGCAGGGTGATCCAGCCGTGCCATATTTAACCCTTCGAAAGGGAATTGGCGAAAACTTCATCATCGGCAATGCCTTTCTGCAGGAATCGTATCTAATCACAAGATATGACTCTGCCACCTTCTCTATACACCAAGCTCGCTTTCCCCTCGATCCGATTGGTGGTGCGCAGCTGCAAGCAATCTACCAACCACCTGACAGCCCATTTCCGCCTCCGGTCAATCCTAATGTTAGCACGGGACTATCGACAGGGGCGATGGTGGGCATTGCTGTAGGCGTCGTTGCGTCTGTATCGCTTTTACTCCTGGCTGGGTTTTACTACAGACGCCACAGACGCCAGCGACGGGCGAAGGTCGGACACGAGCTGTACGACGTCAAGGACACGACATCCACGCTGTCGCCAGAGGACCTCCATCAGGGGCCCATGTCCCGATTGGCGTCGCGAATCTTTGGTCGACGGCTGCTACCACAGGAAACCGCAGCCGCTGCTGATTTGACGACGGTAGAAACTCGGAGTGCGTTAGAAGCGCCCGACTGTCAGATTTACGAATTGCCTGCTCCGGTCCCCCCCGCCGAACTTGATGCAGGAGACGCGGACGACCACTCCATCATGGGCGACACAGACCTCGGCACCGACAGCACCCAATGCCATAGCCTGACAGCGTACGAAATCGCACGAAGGAAGCTGGACCGCCAGTTGCAAGGCCCGGTCCCCGAGTACACGCCGCCAGCAGAAGGCTCTTACGCGCCGCATGAGAAGGCGGCCATTCCTGACATGCAGCCCTTGGACGCTATACAACCTACTCTTGCCCTGCAGCCTTCACCCATTTCGCCCGCCCGATCTCGCGGCGCTGATTCCATGACCATTCACACATACGTTGCCTCCGAACCGTCACCGGTATCACCCCGAGGAGACTGGATCCCAGCAGAGTTTCCATCTCCAGTCACACTGTCACTGCTGCCTGGATCCGTGTACTCGGGACAAAGAAGCCGGGACTATTCCACCGCCAGTGGATCGTGGTCTATGAATTCCGGCATTGCTCCTTCAACAACAACTTCCGATCAAATACCGCCTCTCCCTGCATCGTTTCAGAGAACGCCCATCGACCAATCGAGAGTGGTGTGCCTGGGTCCTATACCAGCAAATGCTCAGCTTCCCTGTCCCAGCGCCGCCACCAGATCGCGGTCGCGATCGCGGTCGCAGTCAAAGTCGCAAATTGCAACAGAAAATGGACACGGCCCGCCACCCGCACTGGTTTGTGCAGGGACCCATACATCTATGGGCAGCCTGGGAAGTAATTTCACAGAAGAGGAAGGGGATGTTGGGAAAGTGGTCCAGCAGTTGTCACCTCACGGAGGGCCATCGAGCGAAACGTCCAACTCAGCAATCGTTATCGGCGTGACGAGAGAGCACACTCCGTTTGCGGCTGCACCACCAGAGATGGACGCACCAGTGGAGTGGACAAAAGACGAGATGTCTCTAAAAGCTAAAGCGTCAGTCTCGGACTGTTCATCTGAAGGTGGACGGATAGATCCTGGGCGCGACCTTATTCATGTGCCGCAGGTGGCTGATAAACGGTATAGCTGGGAGGAAGGACATCCATAACAATAGAGAGGGGAAACCTGTCTGATATTGTGTTTTTCTTTTGTCTTTTTCTAGCTTTTTTTCTCTACTTCTTCTTTCTTCTTTCTTTCTTGGAGGAGCATCTCATCATTGAGACATCGTTTTCACGATGGGGTATTCCCTCGTTTTATTTCCTCACTACGGCTCAAGGGATCACAAATTACAATAGCGAAGGCGTTCTTGGGTACATTATATGTACATGATTTCGTTGGATGGGATTTCACGTCACATAGGCGCATTGACGGTGCACAGGCATGGTTATGGGTTGAGAATATGCGAGGCAGGTTACAGGTATTGGTGGGCTGCATTATGTATGTATATGTATGGAGTATGGATGGGGTTTAGTTTCTGGTAGACTGGTATATCCGGTAGAGGTTTAGAAATAAGACTGCTGCTTCACAACATGCCGTTTTTCCGTCCTGCCTCGATTCTTTCTCAAGTATTCATCTCTCTTTACTTTTGCGACGGGAGTGCAAATATCAGTGACTATCAATCGCTATCTTTTTCGTCCCGAGACCTTGGGCCCTACGCTCGAAGACATGGGTCTGGAAACTGGGAGTCGGCAGCATCGGCCGTTTCTACTGCCAGCCCGGCGGCCAAGTTCCAGCAGAGTTTTATCCAGAAGGGGTCGCGTCAACCGTCCTAAGGGAGAGGATGGAAACATGAATCGGACACATACGTCGTCTGAGGGCTGAATAAGTGAGGGAAAGGAAATGGTGTGCCGGGCCCGTCACGACTCACGGTGCAAATAGTCGGACGTGATTGGGCGCCGGGCGGGGAGGCCTGGTTTCATCTCATGTCTGGTAAAAGTTTGAGAACAACAGAGGAGTTTCAAGTTTCCACTGCAGATGCGGAGACTTGTTTCGCGTTCAAGGGTGTTTGACGCAAGCCTACCCGGAATGCCAGTACATACTATGGTTGCATCTTTGTTTCTTTTTTCTCCTTTTGTTTATTCACTCGTTTAGATCCCCTCTCCAAACTTCAAAGTATGGATGAGTGCTCCATATCGGCGCCTGACCTTGCAACTCCGTAGTTGTGTGTATGAGTTCGCGGCGCCGACGAACAGGTATGTTGGATTTTGGATGCATATCATGTTTCAGACTGCACAAGTGCCTACATGCACACATACTTCACCATGTAGACGGGTAAATTCTCCCAAACAACAACCAGGTGTGATTCCTTCTTCGATAGTTGCCCCATTTTCGGGACGGATAATGGATGGGATGCCAGATGGCCGGCAACGCAGCGTGAGAGATTGACCGGCCAGATTTGAACAACACGCCGGTTCGCCTATCCTTTGGTCTTTGTGTTCGTCTTTGAAGTTGTATCGTATACGCATTGAAAGCTGAGCCTCTTTGCCATCTATGCTGAGAGACATGACGATGAACTGGTTCGGCGTTCGCCGTTGACGGTATTTACTCCATGGCTTCTCAGGGGGGCTGGCTATTTTGTCTATGCTGTACAAAATCTGTCAAGTGTATGAAGAAAGCATATGATAGCTGATCTAACTACGTAGTAGCTGCTTATCCTCGTATAGACGTGCCTACACCGTGTGACCGTACAAGAAGGGGTTGGGAGCTTCTCATCTTGCTCAACATTTACATGAGTTCTTCCTCTATTTATTCGTCTCTTGTTTCCATCTCTCGATTCATTCTTCTTTTTCGAACAAAAAAGAAACAGCCAGAAATCACCAAATCTCCTGCCACCACGTAATCCCATCCAACATCTCCCTCTGCCTCTCCTCCTCCCCTCTCTCCAAAAAATCCTCCGCCAAAACCCTCTTACACGCCTCTGCCATTTTCGACGACCCGCCACAAACAACCACAATCGGCCGCTGCGGAATCAATTCAGCTAGTCTCTCGGCCTGCTGCTTAATCAGGTCCTGCACGTACACCTTCTGGGGCTGGTCTCGCGAAAATGCCGTAAAGACAAGCATATTCGCCTTCTGGCCCAGCGTCTCCCATTCCTCCGCAAAGAAGTAATCCGCGCCCTTATTACGGTTACCAAAAAAGAGCATCGTTTGGGGACTGACCCCCGATGGTAACTTATGAGACAAGCGTTCTTGGATAAGAGACCGCACGGGGGCGATACCAGTGCCAGTCGCAAAGGCAATAAGCGGCCTTTGGGCATTGAGCGGTCCGTGAATAGCCGACAGGACGGGCTTGATAGTGACAGACAGAGTGGAGGGGTTTTGAAGGAGAGATATGTAGCGCGAGCAGAGGCCTTGGCGGGGTTTACGAAGGATGGTGCGGTACTGGACGAGCGCGATGAGGAGTTGTATTCTTGTGGGTGAAGGCGAGGAGGCCGAGGTTGCAGATAGGGGGTTATAGTTGGCGATGCTGAAATCTCGACCGCGTATTAGGGGGAATACATCGAGGATGCGATGCGCCGGCACGCGAACCGAGTCAAATTCCTCGAGAACCTCAATGATGGTCCTCCGTGAGCGGGTCGCATAGTCGAAGTACTCGTCTAGGTACTCCGTCATGGTGAACTCCAGCAGTCGGTCCTTGTGGTCCTGCTTGTCAGAGAAGTAGGACAGGTTCTTGAGGAATGAGCGCCGCGGTACGGCATTGATGTCGATGTTGTGGAGCAGGAGATTGCGGAGGGTACACGGCGAAGGGGCGTGGAGGCCCCCTGGGAGGGAGCACAGCGATAGATCGAGAGGCTCGTCGGCGATTTGGTCCCACTCCATGAGCGAGATGACTTTTTGGACGTCCTCCGGGAAGTTCTTGGCGTAGACTGTGACACAGTCTCCAGGGTTTAGGACCAGGGCCTCGGGAATATCTAGGGAGATGAGGCGGACGTCTTGCCAGTGTGTCGGTGGCGTGATTCGCTTGTTCTCGATGAGTGTAGCACAGTGGCTGTTTGGGACGGGGAGGAGATTCGACGGCGGGGCGGAGGGAAGCTCATCCGAATGGTCTTGAGTGTCATCTCCGCGGCAATGCTTCATGGCGGGGGCGAGAGAGAAATTGGGAGGCAGCATCTCGTTTTCGGGGATGGCATCGCGACCTTGCGGGTCTGGATGGTGCTCTATGAGGTGCTTGCGCAGGCCATCTGCCCAACGGACAAAGCTTCCCTCGATCCTGTACGACTTTAGTTAACGAATCTTGGAAGAACACAAATTCGCACGTGAAGAGGAGTTGAATAAGAAATAAGAGACTTTAGGCACGACAACGAGGCAACTCACCCTTCCGGGAATTGCTCATCAGCTTCGCACGGCTCTAAGAATGTGCTGGCACCGAGCTGATCCAAACGGCGGATAAGCTTTCGCGCAGCCCAATTGAACCTTTTGGTCCCGCTCAAATTAGTCGACTTCTTTCTTGACAGGACGCACGCCATGGTGATAATCGAGATGGAAAGCTCACTTGAGATATGTACTATCGCCGAGCCCACAGCATGAATAACGCATCTCACTCAAGCACCCAGGGGGCAGCTTTTTACGAAGCAACCTCTTCCAAAACGCCAACGCATTATGAGGCATGTCGCCTTGTCCTGTTGTCGAGATGACAAAAACAACGAGTTCATGTTGGAGGAGTTCGCGCTGTGGTGGTACGGGCCTTGGTTAACCAACTGGGGTCCCTTTTTCTCCCTGTTCATCTGTTCATGAACCCTCCCCTCGATTGTGGACCTATGTCGCGGGAAAAAAGACTGACCAGTTCTACACTATCGAGGTCTTTGACAGTGGTAGTGAAATTGAGTCTCTGACAGAGTTTGCCGAGTTCCTCCGCCATGTCTTGTGCGTTGCCCGTTTCGGAGCCATACAAGACCAAGATGGTCCTTCTCGGGTGGTCCATCTTGAACGGGAGGGGCCGCGGCTCGCGCAGGGAATAGCACGATACAGATTACAGATGCAGCCTTCTTTACGCTCTCCCTGTGGAATATGCAGTGATTCTCTCCGGACATGGAGTCTGGCGCATCCAGATCGAACGGGAGTTGTAGTTTGAGATGGGGTGGCTCAAGAAGTCAAGACTCATCAAGATTCAAAACTCTCAGTACCTAACCTTCTAGTGGAGCGGGTCTGGTGGCCCGGCGCAGGTGGCGTTGACCGACCCGAGACGAGTCAGCCGTCATTTCACATATCAATCGCATGTTGCAGTCCGGGGTAATTTCTTTATGTAATCAAAGAATCGAAGAACAAAAGAAAAAGCAAAGGCAAACGGCTTTTAAGAGCATTGTTGCTTGTTCGGAAGAAGCGCATCGTGTCTTGTCTTTGAAAACGAGACGCCTTTCTTGTTGCTTTGTTTGTAACGTGACGGCCCAACGGGGCTTAACTCCCGAACTCGACAAGGTAAATCCCCGATTGGAGAACTCAGAATGAAGCGTACCTAGGTAGCCACGTGAGCGCGTGGCATTCAGGTCCCCATCAGTCAGTCGATTACATACCTAGCTCATTGAACAAGGCGCATCTTTCTCGCACGAGTTCTCGCACGCGGCACGAGTCCTCGCACCCTTTTCATCTATGATCTGGCTCATCACATCTCTTGGCTTGAGCCTTGTTTCAACTTTCAAGCAAGGCCCGGGACGAAAGTGGAGCGGCGCATGGTTCGTGCGATGGGAGCTTCACGCACAATGAAGGGAAGCTCCCCGCATGGGATCATTCAGCCAACTTCTCGGGGGCAGAAGCTACCTTGTCTGCGGTGTGCTCCCCACCCTTATTGCCTTGTCCTGTGCTATGCTCATCCAATCAGAGCGTCAGAGGACGGCGGCGTCGGGGCAAGAGCTCACCTTCTCAGAAAGCGTTGGCTGCTGTTCGACGACGACGAGACTTTGCGTTGCATCATGACGGCGGCAACGGCAGCGACGGCAACGGCAGCGACGGCAACGGTGAAGGCAAAAAGTCTGCATCTCATGCCATGCACGCTTACTCTGTAGGACAGTACAGGTTGCACAGGTTGCAGGTTGCAGCCGAACGGTGGTGAATCACGGCACCGAGCTTCGGGTGGTGCAGCGCCTGGCGAAGGAAACAAGTCACATTACAGCTGAACATGCAGATGCTTGGCATTGAGAAGGAGGGGCAGCGTCATCGTTTCTCTCATCATGTATCCTGTGGCTGTATGTGACTCGGTGAGTCGGTGGCTCTGTTCATGTTTTGGTTGCACATGCATAGGAATGCCTGGTCAGTGGTGAGTCTGGTGACTGGTAGTGGTGAGTCGGTCACGCGATGTATTGCCCTCCCGTCGCGTTCTTTGGTCGTACCGGCGCCTTTTTCTGCACAATCCTGCACTGCACATGCTTCACTTGGTGCTGTTCGTCCAATACCTTTGTGAGAAGATGAAAGAACATACACATCCTTTTCTGCACACATGTCAAAAACGAGCAAAGACTGGCAGACAGGCAGAGATGGAAGGACCCAGAAGGTCACCGCCCCCGCATTGGCCTGCCACCTGTACCTACTACATATGTACATACCTAGGCCTAAAGGGATGTGAAAGAACTTGGGAAGAATGTATGTACAGTAGGTATGTATGTACGAAGAATGTACTTCTGAGTCACCATTGACCAATACATGCGCCCGGGACCTCACTGCAACCGCTGCACCTTCCCGCCATACACTGGGGTAAGCGCTGTGTACTCCGCTAACTGCGCCCCGAAACAAATGTTCCCAACCACCCCTGTCCGCCCCTGCTCGCACCTGCCCTTTCTCACTTCATTCCCACTTGCAGGCTGCAGCTGCCGCGAGCAAACGCCTGCTCCGAAAAATTATTTCATATCTCGCGACGCCGCTCCGTCTGCCCCCTTTCCTTCTTTCTTCTCCATCACACTCCATCAGCCAAACCTGTGACTCCGCGCAACGCATCGTCGTCTGTCTATTTCAATCCTCTTCTAGGGCACGAAGCTACCCTGACCAAATACTCCCTCCATTGCACCAGAGTTCAATCCACGAGCCTCCTCTCTACCTATTCCGCTCTCTCGACGTGGCTTTCGCACAAGCTCTACGTTCGAAACGTCATACCCACCTTCGACATCCTTCGCTGTCAATCGCCTCCTTCCCACCGCCAACATGTCTGCTACCAACGTGGAGAAGCCCACTGACGCCGCTGTCAATGACGTTGCCCAAGCTCTGAGCAATACCTCAATCAGCCCTGCCGACGACAAGCCCACCGCCAATGAGGCTGCGTCGGTCAGCGCTGCAGAAGGCCGCCGCCTGTACATTGGCAACTTGGCCTACGCGACAACCGAGGGGGAGCTGAAGGACTTCTTCAAGAGCTATCTTGTGTACGTAATGACCGCGACTGCTGCCCAGCTTTGAATCATCAGCCCCTTGTACTGCCCACCTTGTCGTGTTTGCTATATCGATGAATCAGTCGTCACCCTCGTCTTGTCACAGTTTCATGATGCAACACCTCTTGTATACTCTGCATCTACCACGCGTTGCTTACCATTGTGTATAGTGAGTCTGTTTCGATCCCTAAGAATCCTCGCACGGACCGTCCTGTTGGCTACGCCTTTGTAGACCTCTCCACTCCCTCGGAGGCTGAGCGAGCCATTGCTGAGCTCTCCGGCAAAGACATCTTGGAACGCAAGGTCTCTGTCCAGCTTGCCCGCAAGCCCGAGACTACCGCCGAGAAGGCTGACGGCGTCAATGGTGATGCTTCTGGTGCGGACGGATCCCGTCGTCGTGTCTCTGGCCGTGGCCGCGGTCGCGGTCGCGGTCGTGGTGGACGTGGTGTCCGAGGAGGCCGTGCTGGCGTGAGTATCCCTTGACTATTGTGCTTGTGACCGTCGCATAGACTAAACCATTCCCCTGCAGGGTGCTGTCGAGGACAAGAAGGACGGTGAAACCGCTCCTGCCGATGCAGCCAATGATGCTACGACTACCCCTGCCGATGCGGCTGGCAACTCTGAGGTTCAACCACTGAAGGACATCACCAATCAACCTCAGAACAAGACTGACTCGACCATAAAGACCAAGACCCAGGTTCGACCTCAGCGCGAGCGTCGTGAGCGTGGCCCCCCCGCCGATGGCATTCCTTCCAAGACAAAGGTCATGGTGGCCAATCTCCCGTACGACCTGACTGAAGAAAAGGTTAGTCTCCCAAAAAGTTGAACATGCGCCGTTGGGAACACAAACTTACGTTCAAATAGCTGGTTGAGCTCTTCAAGGCATACGAGCCTTCTTCTGCCAAGATTGCCCTCCGGCCCATTCCGCGTTTCATGATCAAGAAGCTTCAGGCTCGTGGCGAGGCTCGCAAGGGTCGTGGCTTCGGGTTTGTCAATCTTGCTTCCGAGGAACTGCAGCAGAAGGCTGTGAGCGAGATGAACGGCAAGCAGATTGAGGGCCGTGCGATTGCCGTCAAGGTTGCTATTGATAGCCCTGACAAGACTGACGAGGAGGCCAACGCCCCGGAGGCCGCCGCCCCTCAAGAAGAGAACCAGGAGAACCAGGCAGCCGAGCCGGCGCCTGCCGCTACCACTGCTTAGTGGTGGCACGAAGAGTCGTGATTAATCTCGTTTAGGCAGGAAAACGTAGAAGACCAGGGACGTTTTCCCGCCCAAATGAGACGAATTATGACGAGATTTTTTTCTTGCTTGTTTTTATATCCTTCAATGTCCCATGATTCCTTTATCCTTTGTATTGGCGAGCAAGTAACTGGGTGCTGTTTCATCAAATGACGGGGATGACAAACGCAGGATTCCCCTTGTAGCTTATTTTTTTTTTTTTTTTTGACGACAACTTCGATACTTTCCGGTGCGGGAAGAAACAAACTCTGATGCCGTTAACGAGGGAGATGGCACATGTATTGCTATTCTAGAAGCCATGTTTTCGGTGTTCAGGTTCTGGCTGCGGTATCAATAGAGATGAGCTCTGGCCGCACGGTTTCTCTCGCAACTTGACGTGACCTTGACAAGATGCGTAACGCCGTATTCTGTATAACCTTGTGCGATTGCTGCCAATAGTCAAGACGAAGCCATAACTCGATGTTGTCACACCTTGCTGATGAACCGTGCGAAGAAAAGTAGCACTGGGCGGGGCCGTCTGATGCCAGATAGGCTGAGATGGCAGAGAGTCGTACCAGGTATGTACATAGGTACCTCTCCGCAGTTCTTCAAACTTCAAGCACTGACCTGCAAGTTGCCCCGCCCAAGAGCCGGCGAGCCGCGAGATTAGTTGAAGTGGATCTGTGATGTCGAGGCCGCGGCGACGACGTGGCACCTAACCTGACCAACTCTGTTTCCAAATCCCTTTGCGCCAGAGACAACAACGACGACCTCACAATTGAAAGACTCTTGCTCGAATTCTCAATCGGCCTCGATATCTTCCCCAGGCTCTTGAGGCACAAGCCAGGAACCCGACAATGGCGTCCAAGGCGATGTGGGAGGTCGACCCCGAGACCCGGTCCAAGGTACGTGTGCCCCCTGGCTTGCAGCAATTCATACTCGTTCTCTTCCCCCATCGTTCTTGGTTATGACCTCTCGCCCACCGGTCGCTAACACCTTAATTCTCACCCAGCTCGCGGCCCTTCAAAAACAATCCAACAATAATCTCTGCTGCGACTGCGGCGCCCCCTCCCCACAATGGGCGTCCCCGAAATTCGGCATCTTCATCTGCCTCTCCTGCGCGGGGGTCCACCGCGGCCTAGGCGTCCACATCTCGTTTGTGCGGAGCATCTCGATGGATGCGTTCAAGGCGAGTGAGATTGAGAGGATGCGCCAGGGGGGCAACGCGGGATGGAGGGCGTTTTTTGAAGACCATGAGGATACGCAGATGAGGGGGATGAGTTGGGAAGGGGCGACGATTGCGGAGAGGTATGGGGGGGAGGTTGGGGAGGAGTGGAAGGAGAGGTTGGGGTGTAAGGTTGAGGGGAGGGAGTATGTGCCTGGGGAGAGGAAGGCTGCTGTCAGCACGAACACGAACACGAGCACGAATCCCAATTCCAATAACAAGAACACTGCCAAAGGCTCGTGGGGAGGAGTCCAGAGGTCTGGTTCTGCGAGAGGGGGGAGTGTTGCTTTGGGGAATGGGTCGTTGAGTTCTGAGGGGATCGCAGGAGCGAGTGGCGGGTCGGTAGGAGGAGGAGGAGGAGGAACAGGAGGTGGGAAAGTCAAGGTTGATGATCGGTATTTTTCAAAACTGGGCGCCGAGAATGCGTCTAGGTCGGAGGCTCTTCCTCCGAGTCAGGGCGGGAAGTACGCCGGGTTCGGGAACACGCCTGGGCCGGAGACGTCGACGGGGCAGGGCGAGATTCCGAACCTGGAGGATCTGCAGAGGGATCCGGTGGCGGCGTTGACAAAGGGGTTTGGGTGGTTTGCGTCGACGTTGAGTAAGACAGCTAAGACGGTGAATGATGGGTATATCCAGCCGACGGCCAAGCAGGTTTGTCCAATTCCAACTTCCCCCAAGTGTCTCCCGTTCTGAACTTCTTTCCGCACACGTCCTCCCTTGTTTTCCCCATAAGTGTTGTTGGCGCCGAGCACTTATTCCGGTGTCCTATCTCCAACTCTTCATCTTGTTTCCTGATCCTGGTTTCCGAGTACCACGGTTTCTTTTTTCTCTTTTAAAATCATGCCTACACTGGACTGACGGAACTGGGTTATATAGCTCGCCGACGCAGATTTCGCCAAACAAGCCCAACTCACAGCCGCGCACTTCGCCAAACAAGCCCAACTAGCCGGGCGGTCCGCCCAAGACGGCCTGACCCGCTTCGTGGAGGGCAGCAACGATGGCCCGAGTTCCGGTTCTCGACGGAACGCGCCTCTGGATGAGACCCGTAAGGACTTTTGGGATGATTTCTCGAGTCTGGCTGAACAGAAGAAGCAGGCTGGGAGTGCTGCTATTGGAACGAGTGCCATGGGGGTGGGGAAGAGGGCGGGAGGTGGTGGTGGTGGAGGGGCGAAGAAGCAGGATGATTGGGATGATTGGTGAGAGGAACGAGTGACGGGGTATAGAATGGGAGAAATGTTTGGATTTTCTACGGGGGTTTTTACTGGATTTTTATAGTTTACAAAGGGGGTGTTCTTTTACTGAACATTGTTTTATTTATCTTTTATCTTGTTGTGTTTATTCTCTTGGGATTCTTGGTATCTATGGTTGGGGGGGGGGGGGAGATGGGTGTTGAGACTTGGTTGAAGTTGGGGTAGATCACAGATAGATTACTTGGAGTAACAGTAGGATAAGGGCGTGGTACAATGCGATAATGCGTAAGGATGAACGAATGGCAAACACGGGATAACGGAAGGGCGAGCAGTGTAAATAAGCCTGCTTCGGTGCAACATCGTCTGGCGAAGAGCATGTAATGTTTGGCATGTACACACATGGCATGCGAAGAGAGCAAGGTCTGGGATCACTGATCAGCCCCTTTCTCATATTGCAGAGGGCGTGTAGGTATCTCGCAATGGGTCCATACGTCATTTCTCCGTAGAGGGGTGTACATATATACATGGTAGCTTGGGTTTGGAGTCAAGACTCAAGAGGAGTCGTAGCTTGGGTGATTTGCCTTTCTTTTATTCTGAATGCTGGCTCAGACTTGATCAATGAATCATTCTTCTTCTAGAGACAAAACTTGGTGCACTTTTGACCGTTTGACCGGTTTCTCTTGTCGTGCTTCCATCCATTTTTCCTCAGTACACGCGTGCAGCCCCAGTTATCATTTGCGCCTTTTTACCGCCTAACATTTGAGACGGGCCACAGGGTTACCTTTGATGACGAGTTCGATCAACGATTTGGCGGGATCCTATGCCACCAGTGTTCACTCGCCTATCATCACGAGCAGCAGCAAGCTCAGTTTTATCGTCAAGCACACCTGCATTGGCGCGCGGTGAGTAGCAAGGACGGTCCAAACGAACCGCGCCTTCGGGTCCTCCCTTCGGCAACATGGTAACGCTACTTCAGGATATTCGAAGTAATAAACCAAAGTCCGAGCCGCCAAATTCCTACATATTGTTGTTCTCCGTTGATCTGGGCCGTGAAAGGTACCTAACCGCCTGGCGATTAAGGTATCTCATCTCGTCCGTTGTAACTTGTGGCATCAACGCTCTGCAGGCGTCTTATTCCTCTGATATAAAAGCCAGCGCTGTCGACATCCCAACAGAAGCGGGATTCTGATTCTGAGTTCATTGGGGAGCGAATGGGTCATTTACTTGGACAGTAAGAAGAAAAAATATCATTGAATCCCAGCGCTTGTGTTTAAACGTGGATATTGCTTTGGATTGGGAAGCTGTTTCGATTGAGAGTCCTTTCTCTGCCGGGAGTCTAATTTGAATAGGTCTTCTGCGGCGCATATGAAATCAGGCTTAGGCTGGATGCCAATAGCGCTGACAACGTACTCCCAGTACGAAACAGCATCTGAATCTGAAGCAGAAGCCACTTTCAGAAACAAGCGCTCCGACAAAATGAGTTACCACCTCTGAATTCAAGAGCAGAAAGGTCGATCGCTCCATATGAAATCGAAATGTCGCGTTCAAGGCCCGAATACTCACTGGACCCTCACGTCAGTTCCTGCGCCATTTGTGCATCTCCCCTTCCAAAAACGCTACTAATTCCATGAAGCTGTCAGATTTAAGGTAGTTTTGGTGATTGGTGTTGTTGTATTGATTTTCTGTGTTCTCCTCTTGTTGTCATGTGTCTTTAGGGGCCATTCTAGTTACAAAGTAGATGTGTGTGTTCACGTGACTTCTGCCCTGTGTTACCGCCCAGCGTAGTAGGGACCCATATCCAATAATCCGACAGAAGCCGTCGATGGAACTACCCTCTGCCAGCAAAATATCCAGCGGAGTCTGTTCATCATCGTTCAGTGAGGCTATGTTCACACCCTTATCCCTCAGGTAGAAAATATCTCGCGTCGCGTCTGCAGCTGAGTAGTCCCCTACACCGATGAACGTTTGTATCGTGAGGTGAATCATGTTGTCTCCGAAGTTCGATGTAGACCATGTAGCAAGGAAGTCTTCTTCAAACTCGTGTAGGACAACTTGCCTCCAGCACCATGGTTGCATGAAAATGAAGGCTATGTCGATCAATAAGTTGTTCGGTGGTACAGGAAGTGGCAGGTGTGTAAGTATATCATAGAGTTGCCGGCTTTTTTTTTTTTTCAGCCGCATCTTTGTAAGCCAGTGTACTGTGTGACCGTACGAGGCGATATGTGCTTGAGGTGCTGCCACCACCAGGCGTTGTAAGGATCCTCACACCACTTTAGGAACATCTCGTCTTCCTGTGTGTATTCAGCAGCCAGCTGTACTCCGTACGTGAAATGAAGCAGGGATCGAGACGACGCGGTCGCAAGCCAATATTTGAAGCAAAAACATATCCAATCCCTAATTCTTGGAAGTGAATAATTCTTTGGGTTGGGAAGTTATTTCGGATTGGAAGAATGGGAGTCAGTTTGCAACCGCATTTCGGGCGTTTCGATTGGAATAGGTATTTAGCGGTGCTCACATTCAGAAACAAGCGCCGCGAAACAATTATGTGTTTGCTTCTGCATTTAAGAACAGCGATCGCTTCCATGAACTCAGGATAACCTCATATTCCAAAGTCTCAATGTCGTCGTCCTCAAGACTCCTCGTACACCCATGTTTCCCTCCAGAAGCGCAACTAGTTCCATAAAGTCACTCTTGCAGCTGCCCAATCCCAACAGAAGTTCCAGCGGAGTCTGTCCATGACTGTTAGGCGAAGTTATGTTCACACCCTTATCCCTCAAATGCAAAACATCCAGGTACGCGTCTGTGGCTGTGTAGCAGCTTTCAGAAAGGTACTTGCGGACCGTGAGATGGATCATGTTCTCTCCCTCGTCGAAAGACCACGTAGCAAGAAAATTGCCTTCAAACTCGCGACGCACAACTAGTCTCCAGCTCCAGAGCTGCCTGGCTTCGAAGGCTAGCTCGATCAATAAGTTGTCCAATGGTGCAGCAAGGGGCAGGTGTGTGAGTATGTTGAAGAGTTGTCTGGTTCTCTCGAACGATTCTCCGTACGCCAGTGTAACCGCATGGGGCGAGATCTGCTCGACGTGCTGCCACCACCAGGCGTTGTAAGGATCCTCACACCACTTGAGGAAGATTTCGTCCTCCTGCCCTTGATGTTTCCACCACGCATTATTTTCATTCTTCCTCCACCATCGAAACATCTCACACCAGCGAAGGAAGGCTGAGTCCACCTCTCTTTCGTGGATTTGCGCCCCATTCTCGCATAGAAAGTCGAAAAGCCATTTTGGCCTGGCTTTATTATCATGTAAGACATGATACAATGGTGAAGGAAGTTCTGGGGCCGGTGTTCTGAGATTGAAGCCTCTATCGACCAAGTTGCTCAGCAGCTCCTTGAGTAATTCTCGTGCCAGGGGATCCTCATGATGAAAAGAGGTGCTAGCCCGGACGATTTCGTTCACCACATTTGAATTATCCCACCTGCTAGTTCCGTAGATATCTGCATGATGGTCTAGGAGGAGGTAGATCAGTTGTCTCATGTTCGGTTGGTTGACGGGATTGGGGGCATAGATCTTCACGGCAAGCACTAGCACAGAGCCTCCTTCTGGATTGACGTTGGCCCCCAACTCCACGAATTTCCGAATACAACTGATGGGTTTTTCCGACGTCTTCTGATACCCAGTCGTACGGTACGGGATTCCTATAATTCCCATGTACAGAGGCGTATATATGGAAATACTGCTTGCCTCCTTGTTTGCTCCGGACTCCACCGCAATCTGCATACCTTGGGTGCAACCGTGTATCAGGGCGACGTGAAGTGGTGTGCATTGAAATTGTCGTGGGGAAGGCTCATCAATATATTCGCGAAATCCATCAAAAAGACATTGCCACTGGCGATAATCCGTCGTCCGGTCGGCAGCTGCGAAGTTTAGGATAGAGATGACTCTGGGGTTAGTCTCGTCGTCGATAGTCTCGTGACTCTCGTCGTCGAAGATCATGGCCTCACGGCTGGCTCCACGATCCACAAGAAGCTTGCACATGTCGCGATCACTCTGTAGGAACGCCAGAAAGATAGGAAGCGGCGCGCAGAAATGGAGATTTCCGAAGACAGAATTGAAGGAGCTGACTCTACGCAAGACTTCCTCTGAGCCCATTGATTTCGAGAGCAAGGTTGAGCAAGGGATATCGAGACTCGCTTTCATGTCTAGTAGCGTTTTCGTGAGGCGCATGTTCCCCAAGAAGACGGCGAAATGTAGAGAAGTCGACATTTCGTACATTATCTGGTCTTTATTCAATCGTGCTCTATCCGATTGTGAAAGACGCCGTTTGACAGTGTTGATCTGGCCTCCCAGCCGACGAGAAATCTCCAGCGTCCTGAGTGCGGAGTCGGTTCTCTGCTCGTCAACTGCATGGGCAGCCATCCATTTAATTGCGAATGAGTGATTCTCTCTAGAATCCCGTTTATAGAGCTCCTCATTAGCGAATTCGTGCCAAACTCGGCAACTCTGGCCTAGGCGAGAAAGCGGCTCCTGTGTACTGAGGAAAGACAAAATGTGTTTCTTCATCTCTGGTGGGAGAAGGACCATAGGTGACGTCGACTCCTTCGTATTCCGTCCCCTGGCCACAGAACGCGCCTCACACGCAGCGGAGTTCATATTGGCGATAAGTGGCCGTCTTGTTGTTGGCTTGACGGTCAGATTTTGTCGTCAAGGTCCGAGGATGTCAGATATAGGGGCCACAAAACTGACGTCTCAACGGACTCACTCGGCGTGGTACTCGAAGTTCTCACGTCGAAAAATGTGATCGCCTGGTAAGACGTAACAAGAGATTGATTGTCTTTGGGTATATGAAAGGCCTTGAGTCTTGACAGAAGTTGAATCGCTCGTAGCAATGCGTATTAGAAGTTTGCAGACAGGATGGCGTGATTATCATGCTTGGAGAGGGGATGGTGATACGTAGTACAAAATTATACGGATGGGCTTAGTCATTCCTCGTCACACAAAGCAACTCGCCGTAAAAATCTCATCATTGCGTCGTGTTCAAAATGTCAAGGCCGATCACTCCTATGAGCTTCAAAAACGTCGTCTTTCAATGTCATCATTTTCAAAATCGTCTTCAAGATTGCAATTTGCTTGCGCGTCTCCTCCTCCAAAATCGCTACAAATTCCATGTAGTCATCCTTGCGCCTACCCAATCCCAATAAAAGTTCCAGTGGAGTTTGTGTAAGATCGTTTTGCCGGGTCATGTTCACACCCTTTTTCCTCAAGTGCAAAACATCCCGGATCGCGTTTGCGGCTGAGTAGCCGCTATGAGCATGGTATTTACGGATCGTACGATGAATCATGTTTTCTCCGAAATCGGAAGTCCATATAGCGAGAAAACCGTCTTCAAACTTTCGTTTCACAACTAGTCTCCAGCTCCATGGCTGCTCGGCTTTGAAGGCTACCTCGATCAATTCGTCGTCACACGGTGCCGGAAGGGGCAGACGTGTAAGTAGATTGTAGAGTTGTCTGGGTCTATTGAACGCTATTCCGTAAGCTCGCGAGACCGCTAGAGACGATATCTGCTTCACGTGCTGCCACCACCAGGCATTGTAAGGGTGCTCACACCATTTGAGGAAGAGCTTGTCCCCCTGCCCTCGATGTTTCCACCACGCGTTGTATTTGTTCGTCTTCCACAGTCGTGGAGACCTACACCAGTCAAGAAAGGCTTTGTGAACCTCGTCTTCATGGATCGTGGCGCCCTTCTCGCAGAGCAAGTCGAAAAGCCATTCTTCTCTGTCATCATAATTATTTAAGACGAGGTACAATGGTGAAGGCAATCCGGGTGCCGGTGTTGTGATATTAAAGCCTCTATCGACCAAGTCGATCAACAGCTCCTTGAGCAACTCTTGCGTCGGAGGATCTTGATGTTTGATGCGATGCATAGTCTTAATTAATTCGTTTAACACGTTCGTATTTTGCGGACCGAGGGTTCCGTGAATATCTGCATGGTGGTCCAGAAGGAAGTAGATCAGGTGCCTCATGAGAGGGTGGTCGAAGGCAAAGGGGGCGTAGTAATGCACAGCAAGCACTAGGACAGAGTCTCCCTCTGGATTGGCATTGGCTCCCAACTCCACAAATTTTCGAAAACACATTGTGCGCTCGTCAAACGTTCCTGGGTCCGAGTCCTCATCGTGTGGGATTCCTGTAATACCGACGGACAGAGGCGTAAGTGAGAAACCATCTCTTTCCTCTTTATCTGTCCCGTACTCCACCGCCATCTCCATAGCTTGAGTGCAGCCGACCAGTAGGGCGATGTGAAGTGGTGTGAGTGCATCTCTTGGTGGACTGGGCTCATTAATATATTCACGAAACTCATGGAAAAGAAACTGCCACTTGCGATAATCCGTGGTAAGGTCGGCAGCCGCGAAGTGCAGGATAGATATGATTCTGGGGCCAGTAATGGTGTGGACGAGCGTGGCTTCACGGCCGGCTCCGTGCTCGATAAGCAGCTTACACATGTCGGAATCGCTCTGAAGGAAGGCCAGTAAAAGAGGAAACACCGAGCCGAAAGGGTCATGCTCGAAGATTTGCTTGAAGTCTCTGACTCTTAGCAAGACTTCCTCTGAGCCCATTGATTTCCAGACCAAGGTTGAGCCGGGGATTCTCAGACTCGCTTTCATGTCCAGGAGCGTTTTCGTGAGTCGCACATTCCCTACGAAGACGGCGAAATGTAGGGCAGTTGAGGTTCCGTACAAATCCCCGTTCGACGACTGGAATGTCTCCCATAATAATCCCCCTTTGCGAAGATCCCGCTGGGTAGCATCGATCTGACCTCCCCACCGACGAGAAATCTCCAGCGTCCTGATCGCGGAATCAGTTGTCTGCTCGTTAACTGCATGGGCAGCCATCCATTTGATCGCGAACGACCCGTGCTCCTCGGCGTCCCTGGTGTAAAGTTCCTGAGTAGCGGGACCATACCAAGCTTGGCAACTCTGGGCTAGTCGAGAAAGCGAACACTGTGTGGTGATGTAAGACATGATTTGGATCTTCGTCTCTGGTGGTAGAGGGGCCATAAGGCACCTCGACTCGTCGGTATTCCGCTCCTGGGCCGTTAGACGCGCCTCACGAGCAGCTGAATCCATATTGGCGAGAACGGGTCGCCTCGTTGTTGGCTTGATGGTAAGGTTTTGTCGGACATGGGGCCCGGGAGCACAAGACAATGTTGTCGCAGTAGACTCACTCGGTGTGGTACGGTCTGATACTCGAAACTTTTGTGCAGAAAAACGCGGTCGCCTTGTAAAATTGTTGCACAAAAGAATGGGCGCAGCCGTCTGGCCACTCTTTTTGTGCTTTGAGTACCCCTATATACCGTGCGACACACCCCCTAGCTGTCAGTGCGATAGGACTTACAGCTATACACCAACATGGTATAGTGCCTGATGTCATGGATTCGAGCTTTGGCTCGTCTCCTTCTTTCATGGGTCACTCACCCGGGGGTGGGGACACCGAAGGGGGTTAGGGCTGGAGCCACACACACACAACTCTGCATGTATTTAGTTAGCTCTGAGACAGAGGAGGGGCATTCTTCTTCTTCTCTCCTCATGTCAAACAATACCATATCGACGCTAGACAACAACCGTTCCTCTAGGCCAGTCCCTTACACCTGATCCAATTTAACAGCATCGCAAAGGGGGCCGAAAGTGTGGTTTGTTTTGGTATATGTACGCAGGGGATTCGAACTTGCAACGTTGGCAAGTGGAAGTTGCAGGTGTTAACCTCCCGGGCTCATAACTGTTGCACAAAAGAATGGGCGCAGCCGTCTGGCCACTCTTTTTGTGCTTTGAGTACCCCTATATACCGTGCGACAAAAATCAATGATGTGAAGCAGCAGAAGTACCTAACTAAACTACCTATTGAGGAATAAGCCATTGCTCGTGCTGGCAGCCGCATCACGTGACGACCGCACCAGCTGATTGTGTACATAGTATTCCCACTTTCCCACAAATTGGGAAACTTATTAGCTCTTCAGTCAAATATACACCCACCAAATGCCATGCCAAATGGTACAAAGATACGTAGCCCCTTGTTTCAGAATCAGAGCACCAGATACCTAATGTTGACCAATGAGAGTAGAGACGCCGAAAAGCTCCACACCCTAGGTAGGTACGTACCTAGGTAGGAGGTATCTGTGTCCGGTGGTATGAGTCGTGAGTCGTGACACAGTATTCAGGCTATCAGCCCAGTACAACTTCGTAATTCTCATAACGAGAGAGACGTGATACATAGGCATGAGAAAGACACCAATTTTTATTTTTCTTGGTTGGCTGAGGTGGCATAGTGGATGAATGAATCATTGAACCTGTTCTCTGAAGCCATCCGAAGATTGAAACTGTACGTAAATACAAAATACAAAGGATAAGTTGAAAAGGTGGCAGAGATGGAGACAACATGAGAGTCGCGTTCGAATAGTAATGATTGTAAGTTTATTACAGACGCGCTGCGGTCTCGAGCAATGAGGTCACAAGTATAGTAGGGCATCGCCGACGCCACATCGTAAATGTCAAATGACGACAATGCTCGCGTCTGAACATCACACATGAGCTCGACGCTCAAGAGTCAACAGACTCCTTCATCCTCGCTGTGCGTCAGCGTCTCAATCCCGATCAGGGCAGGAGCCCACAGCCGCCCCGACAAAGAGCTTTTCATGGTTGGTATCGATGTGACCATCGGGCGTGAAGGGATAGTAGCCCGTTTCTACACCATAATATTTGCAGTCGCTCTCCCAAATGTCGCCGTCGAGCACATAGCCATCTTGCGTCATACACTAGAAAAAAGGGCATCAGTATCTATCGGTAGTGTTCTCTTCGAATGTTTCTGCGTCTTGCGCTTGGGTCGTAACATGATTTTGAGGCACTTACGCGTTTAGAACTGTCGTCATAGGTCGTCTTTTGTACACAGCAAATGAAAGATTTAAGACCCGAGTCAGTATATCTCCTATCTTGTTCGCACCGTGTGTAGCGTGGCTTGCCGCTTCAACTTTCAAGTTGTAGCTCATCATATGATCATACATACATGTTCAGGATACTGGAGGCAAATATAACGTGTGAGTACATCGTTCTGAAGCCAATTTCCCCCGGTACTCCATGTCCAGCAATCGCACTGATGGTGGGTGTTTGCCGCCACAAAGGTCAGCAGGAGGGTCAAAAGACTGAAGGCGCGCATAGTGATTGAGTTCCTTGAACAAGGATTGATAAGGCGGAAGAATATACACATCGGCTGGAGGCGGGACTTGAACGGACACTTGAAAAGAGCGTGAAACGAATTGGAACGAATGAGGCCTCACGGCAATGAGGGCAGACATTGTTCTTATAAGAACATGATCTCTCGGAGCCTGCGGATTTCGACGACTTCTCCCCCACGTAATTTGCCAGCATCACAGATATGAACGTGGGTACTATGCATATACCTACATGGCACATATACGGAGTACATGCCTATCGGTTGTATCGTTGGCCCTTGTACATATGTAGGTATATAATTTGTCGACTCCGAGTCTCCCGTGCGCTCAAAAGTAGCTTATATATATCATATGATATATGATATATGTAGCCATCTAGCCACATAATCTCTCCCTCAGCCGGGACTTTAAACCGTTGGGATGGAGTTCTCCGAGTATGTAGTTACGAGTGCTTCCTCAGCGGCCCTACGCTGCGCTTCGGGCCTGAGAAAGGCTCGCCTCGCTTTGGTTCGGGTTGGAATAGTGAGTCTGGGCCCTTCACAGCATTGTCAGGACTCAGACAGCACGGGATGGTGTGAGCATCGGATATCCCTACATATCGATCCGCCCAAAGGGCCAGGGCCCAGAACACTAAGCTGGCAGGAAACTGACATGTGCGGGATATATATAACCACCATTATGCCCCCCAAATTGCTCAATAGGTTATGAGCCCGGGTTCTGCAAGTTCCGCTGGCATTGGCATATGGATAATGGAT
>SRPX01000296.1:0-32866 GCA_018360215.1 Claviceps spartinae
TTACAAAAAAAAAAAAAAAAACAATTGACAGAAGGAGATGGGGGAAAATGGAAACAAAAAACCCAAAGAGAACAATCCCCACCGATGTCCATCCTACTGTTGTATCATCGCTGTGTAAGCTACTGTAGCTATACATATGATCTTGGCGCGTAGATTGTAGCCATTCATATGTTGGTGCATAGAGAGCCACTCATATGAAGTTCATATGACCCATTGAAGCTAGCTATCCATAAAAAGCTCAAATAATGTTGGCGATGCTAATTCTCTCCGTCCCTCGCCTCGATGCGCTAGGACTAACCTCTTCCCTATGCCCGGCATACCTCGGCTCCGGAAGCCTAGGCATGTCGACCTTGGCAAGAGGAGACTCTCCCCTCATCTGCGAATGCGGGTTCATGTTGGAAGGGGGCGGCAGAGGCTGTCCCGAAGCGGCAGGGTGCATACTCGGCGCCCAAGAAGGATTCGCCGATACCATGTCCCGCGCCATGGTTTCCAACCGCGCCCAGCCAATCCACTCCCCGCGCTCTTCCTCAGTCAAGCCGGTTCTCTGCTCGGAGCTGAATAAGCCGTTTGCGTGGGGATGGTAATGCTGCTGGGCGTTTGGCACTGCGTCGCGGTCCTGACCTGACCAAAGCCAAGATCGATTGGGAGAGGCTTGCACATCAGCAGAGACGTAAGCAAGAAGCTCCTCATCTTGGCTGAGAGAGACGATCAACGCGGCTTGGTCGCTAGGAGACCTATGGCTTAGGTAGTTGGCGTGCTCCACACGTTTGCTGCTCAACGTTGTGATGAAGAAGGCGAGGAATCGACCGCAGGACAAAGTGACATCTCGTCGAGCATCGATAGAGGCCAACGCTCGGATACACGTTCTTGCGTGGTCGAGATAGCCGGTCAACAAAAGGAAGAGCGTTGAGCGGAAAATGTGGCTGGTGAGCAAAGCCGTGGCTCCGTCAGCCGCAGATAGGGTGCGGCTTATAAGCGATGCCGTCTCCAAGGCCACGTGAGTGCACGTCTCAACCGCAGCCAGGCGGACCTCGGGAGGATACATAGGCGACAGATTTTGCCTATGAAGAAGTAACCGGGCGTGGAAAAGATAGGCCAAGGGTGCCAGGAAATGAGGCGCCAATGCGACCGTGCTCGCGGGATCACAAGCAGGGGGGAAAGTACTGAGGCACTGCTTGAAGTGGGCGTCGAACGTGGCCAGCTGAGAGCCCGACAGCACCGGCCTCTCCACTGCGTCAATGAGTGCTGTGTACGATCGCACAACGTGAATGACGGCCAAGAGCGAATGCGTCAGCGGTTCGGCACCTCCTGGTACCCGCGGCCCGTCCTTTTGCAAGTACTGGTCGTCAACCGCCAACGGCAACGAAACATCGCAGTCGGCATCGTTTATAAGGAAAGGATGGCCCATTTCCGTAGCCATGGTTCGATCGAGGATATAGATAGCCCACCACGTCCTGCGGCGCATTTCCCCTTCAATGGCTGACCAAGACCCAGTCTCGGCGTAAAGCCCGAGGTCTTGACCGACTCGAACCGCATTTCCCAGCCAGCTCCAAGCGGCGGATTTGAGGTTCATTTCGTTCAGACAAATGACAATGAGGACCAGCGCTCGAGCATGGTCTAGGCTGGAATGGTTATTCCATGGATCCAGCATTTTGCGAGCCGATTCCAGTAGTTCGGCAGGCCGATAGAAAGTTGTCGTCGTGGGGGGGTCGGGACTGAACAGACTTCCCGCTGCAAGGATAGCAAAGAACAAGCTGTAGGATGCCGGCGGGATGCGAGGAGCATCAGAACGATACATGTCGTCTATGATGGACCGAAACGTCGGCATATGGACAATGGGAAACATGGTATGAGCCGAGAGACAAAAGCAGTGCAACAAACGTTCTGCTACATTCTGCGGGGGTAATTCCGGTGGGGGAAAATCAAGAGACATCGCGGCTGAGTTGCGATGAGGAGCAGGGGGTTTCCATAGCCCCTTTGAAAAGTTGCGCGCGTTCGCCCGGGCTCTTGCTAAATCATGTTTGGGAGCGATGCGCTTTCGTGGGGCTGGCTCGGAGCCGATCGTCGGCAGCTGACTGACATGATCATCTGCTGCCTCGAAGTCTATCTCGACGTGCCCGTTTTGGCCGTCTAGGAGCCGGCGCAGGTTTGCGTTATCTCGCCTAGCCCGCTCAAGCTGCTTCTCCAAATCTTGAACCTGCTTGATGGATGACATTCGTCGATTGGTTTCCTTGGTAAACTGGCACTTAACGTTTCGACTAGAACACTCAGAACAGCTGGTCATCTCCGTTGCATCGCATTTGACTTTTCGTTCCCGGCACGCATCACAGCTTGGATCTTTTCTCCGTTGACGGTACGCCCTTTTCTGACCCTGGCTACCGGGAGTCCCGGGCATGTGCCCATGATTGAGACCATGGCCGTTCATACCCGACTCTGGAGAGGCAAGAGAATCCCGACTCATGACGGAGCCGTAGGGAGAAAATCCCTGATTGACAGGAGGGAGCGGAGCCATACCAAGAGATTGCGGACTTGAGGCTGCGTTCGGTCGCGCGGTGGCACCAAGCAACCCTCCCAAGTAACGTGACGGTGGTCTTGGCGAAGTGGCAGAGGAAACTGATGAAGAATCATATGACCTTGTAGATGGATTGGGTGATCGAGCATATGGGTTGTGTGACAGATCTGCCATGACGAGGTACGCGTGCGCTCAGAAGATACTGACAAGTTCGTGGTCTTTTTTACCAGTGGCTCGACTACACGTGCATCAGGATGTCAGCAAGAATGAATTTTGTTTGCGCAAAGTCGCGAAAAGTTTTGAAAATCGTTCGACTCTAATTTTATTTGAGGGAGAGGTATTGTTTTGGAGGTGACGACAGATGCGTCGGAACAAACAGAATTGACGTACGTGCACGGAAGACTGCATGCGAGTCTGTCGGTCGGACGGTTTGACACGAGGATTAGAGATCAGCGAAAGGGCCCGGTGTCCAGTGGCTGGAGTGTCAGGGAACCAGGATGCGACAAGATGCGACAGGATGACAAAAAATCTCGCTTCGCCAAACCAAGATTCCGGCCGAGTGTAGGTGGTTGGTCAAGGCTTCCCGTCTAATCCCGGTCTCGTCGCGTCTTGTGAAAACAAGATGAGATGGTGCCAAGTTGACGTTGCCTGCCGTCTATCCGGTTGCGCTGCAGACTTTTGTGTGTCACGCAGACTCCGTCAAAAGGCAACAAAAGCAGAAAGCCGGTCCACCCGCCGGTATTTGCAGCCGTGAGCCGTAGGCTTGCAGTCGTGTGCGCAGTACTAACTGCAGCGGAGGATGGCGGGATCTGACAAGTCCCAAAATCGCACCTGGGAGCCAGACGGCAGTCGGATTGCGAGTGCGAGTTGGCTTCACACGAAGCAGAAAAAAAAATGTGCGGGCCGGACGAGCGCTGGTGATGATCCGGATCAGGCGTCTCCGAAATGCAAGCGCCCTCGCGGTGGTGTTGCAAGAGAGAGCGGTGGAGCGAGTACGGAAAAGTCAAGTCGAAGGGTTGAAGTCGAAGTTGGAGACAGACTTGATGTGCGGGATGAGATGTCTGTCAGTCACGACTCAACTCACAAGCGACAGCCTGTTCTTCCCGGACTGGCGAATGGCAAACTCGCGGTGAGCGGACCTGGCGAGCGAAGGGCAAGGGACGAAGCCAAGTGGTTGCAAGTCGTGTCTCTGGCCAGTGGCTGCTGATGCTGCTTCCTGGTGCTCCTGCTGTTCCTGCTGTTCCTGCTGCTGGCGAGGAAATGTCCGAATGGCCCGGATGCGCGAGTGAAAGCCTGAATGCTGGCGGAGACGCTTCGAGGCAACTAGTTACGAGGGAGGAAAAGCGCGAAGAAGAACAAGTGACCGCACCAGAACACGACGAGGCACGAAGGCACGAGGGCACGAAGCACAAAGCACGAACGGCGAACGACGAACGAAGCCAAGGTCCCGGGAACGTGGGGGCCCAAGGGAAATAGCAGCCGGCGGGTACATACGTGGCTTGGGGGAGGCTGGCCGGGGGCAGGCCGGCTGCAGCCCGGGAGCAGGCGGGGGCAGCTGGGGCAGCTGGGGAGACGCAGTGCACACTGCGGGCGGAGTTATGTATGTACGGAGTATGAGTATGTACGGAGTATGTACATCTCCGTAGGCTGGCCGCTGTAATGATCGTTGATAGCAGGCAAGTGCAGCGCAGTGCGGGCAGCAGCAGCGCCAAGGATCACGTAGCCTGCTCCTGCCGTTCTGCTGGCCGTCGTGGACTGGCTTGCAGCTGGTGGGCCGGATGACATGGCCAGAACTCTCACGGAGGAAGGGACGACCCGCGGCAACGCACACAACCATTGTACGGTGTATCTACAGCCTACAGTAGTACAGCACAATCTGCGCAGAATGGCCCGTACGGAGTACATATGTAGGTACTACATACATACATAGGTACCTACCTAGGTACCCAAAACTGCCACTCTCGGGGACGAAGCCACAGGGGCGCTGGTGGGGGCCGCCGCTAGTGCAGCGCCGTACTCCGTACTCCGTAATGGATGGCCGATGGCATGAGCGACCGATGGGACGGACGCATCGTAAGTAAAATGCTTCACTCCTGTCACGTCCACTTTCTGCCCGAAACAAGTCGGGTGCTCGGCTGCTCGGCTGCTACGGACCCCAGCGTAGCCAGCGCCGGTGCTGGAACCGATAGGATGGAAACAACGGGGAACTAAATAAAGGGTCACCAAAGGCCCAAAGGGTCGTCAGGGAAAGGAAAGAAAAGAAAAAAGGGAGCGCGGCTTTCGATTGCCTGCCTCTCTCCTCGTCATTCCCATCACCGCCAAGTGGTTGTTTCAATCCTTGACGGGCAAGGCCTGACCGAGCAGGAGATAAGACATTTGTTATGTGTTCGCTCAGCTTGCCACCCCTCAACTCTGAAACAGCACACCCACTGCAACAATGACGATCCAGCCTTCTCCTCTCCTCGCACAGCGCACAGCGCACCATGCTGAATGTGCCATCCCGGCCCATCCACGATGCATCACAAGTTCACAACGGGCGACGCACCAACAAGGGGCTGTCCACTCGGCTAGCTTGCGAGAGGGACGACAGACTGCAACTCCCAGGGTAAGAAGACATGCAACCGCCCCCACTTTTTCTTGGCCGCCCCCACTTCTTTTTGGAATTTCTGGCAAGGTAATTGGTAAATCGTAAAATGCACCTATCGCCACCTGCTTCCACGTCCCATATCAAGACGCGGCATTTAATCCCATCAAGACGCATTTTAGGGGTTAGTTAGGAGTTAGGGTTAGTGGTTAGTGGTTAGGGGATTAGGTGTTAAGGTTAGGATTAGGTGTTAGCTAATGGAATTTGCATTGGGACGTGTGTAAAAGAGGTAATCGGTAAATGTACCATCTAGATGGCGGACAGATGGGCCTCTAGTTCGACTGGAAAATATGGGGCGACCAAGAAAAAGTGGGGGCGGTTGTATGTCTTCTTTTAACCCTGGGAGTTGCAGTCTATCTAACCCCTCCTAGCTTGCGGCCAGTCCTGCCGAGAAAGTCATGGTGTTCTTGCCAGCGCATGCCAAGCTTTCCTCGGCACGGGGTTTCTGCTGGGGTCCCGGGCAGCGGCGGGCACCAGTCCCATGGATTTGGTCATGTTGATCCGGGCAGAGATGCCATCGTTATGCTCATAATATCATCACCAGCACCGTCCTCATCATCGCGACTATCCAATTTCACTTGGCTTTTTCAATCTATCGCAGTCGAATGGTGATTTGCAATTGGCAAATGGCAAATGGCAAATGACGCAGCATACTTGCCACCAAGCCACGCTCACAACTCCACAAAGACGCCGCCAGTCGGACAGTCCACACTCTGCGTCTTCACGACGACCACGACCACGACGCGCTTTTTCACGGTTGCACAAAACGAGAAGCGGCTGCTGGCGGCGGACTAGGTTGGCTAAGCATCAAGTATTTTCTCAGCCAAAACAGCGACTTTGGACACAACTCGTGACGGGACTCAGTCACTCAGAAGTTAGAAGCAGTAGAAGCTAGGGTGGACCACTCGGTTTGCAGCCGGATGAACCGTCAGTGCTGCCAGCCAAGCGGCATTGAAGGAGCTGCATGTTGCGTATCACTTCGTTGCGTATTGTCTTGTTGCGCTGTTATATACGAAGTAGGTCTCATTGCGTATTGCTTATCGCGAATTGCGTATTGCGTGGTGCGTGC
Source organism: Claviceps spartinae (assembly GCA_018360215.1). NCBI lineage: Eukaryota > Fungi > Ascomycota > Sordariomycetes > Hypocreales > Clavicipitaceae > Claviceps > Claviceps spartinae. The sequence continues at coordinate 6,226 of SRPX01000296.1, forward strand.
CTGCTTCCTTGCCACGGAGTACAGTAGGTAGGTACATACCTATGTACGTAGGCACCTATAGATACCTACAGATGTACCGTTCTGTGCGGGGACGATGATCATGCAACCGGCAAGGGGTCAGCGGCTGTCGCCGAGCCAGGCAGCATCACTCCGTAGCAGAGCGCCACGCCGGGCCCAACCTTGACTGGGCGTCTTGGGCAGTGTCGTCTCCGTACTCCGTATTTAAAGCCGGGTTTGCTACACATGCGGAAGCTGATTCGGTCGCCCTGCAGGATGAATGTGTACCGTCATTATTCTTGATTGTGTATGCGAAAGAAGAAGAATGGGGAACAGCATTTTATGTATGTACACAGATCATATGGAGCACGTACCTATGACGAGGCAGCTCTCGACGCCGCCGAACAGCCGGAACAAGAGCCGCGACAGGGACGGCAGCGGAAGGAACGGGTCATGCGCGTGGGACCCGTCAGCGACCATCCCAAGCCACCCGCCTTTGCAGAGAAATGCAGGCTGCCGACTGGCCCGAGAGGTATTACCGCCGAGCCAGATGGACAATGGACGAACAGATGCTGTCTCTCGGCAGAGCGGCCGCAGTCGTTGGCTGGTTTGTCGCCGCTACCGCCACATCAAGCCGCCACGGTCTGGTTTCAATGTCCATGGCAGTTGGGCAAACGTAGCGGCCGTCTACCTATTACATAAAATTACTGCAGTAACATAGGGATATGTACCCTTATTACATACCTACGGAGTAGAGTCTAGACCGTAGACGCACCTACACACACAGACAACCATGTACATACATATGTATGTACAGAGTAGGCTATGGCAGGAACGACCCTGTTTCCGTCTCGTATCGCCCGTGGCGCCCAATTCGACCGCCCGCTCCTGCTTCCAACTCGGTGCCTTCCCTGCCTCCTATTACCTACGTGATGCCAGTTCTCGTGCAACAAATGCCTCCCTCAATGCTGCCTCTTCGTTCAACATCAGATGACAGTCTTACCTGCTCTAGGAACTCCGTACAATCATACTCCGTACACATCGAGACAATCTGTCCCGCCTCTCGGGTTTTGCACGGCGCAAGCGTAATCACCAATTTACCCGGTCTAAGCTTGCCACAATGATTCGCAATCGGTTCCACACCCTCAAAAATGTGGTTGCCCCTTCCGCATCCATCCGTTCTTCTCCGACCCTTTCTCTCCGCGCCGAGCCCTCGGGCTGCTGCTGCTGCTGGTTCATCGACTTATTCATCCTCTTTTCCATGCCCACCGCCCGTTGGGATCGATGCCCATTGCCAAGCTTATGGCAAGACCTTGTGTCTTGTGCGGAGGCAATAAAGGTGGCACAGGAAGCTCGCCGAGACCTAGCAGGGGTTTCTGACAAGGATCATTGGAGACGCCATTCTCCGCGACTGAAACCGCAGTCGGCTAAACTATCCGAAGCCAGCGATAGGACGGCGAGGTCGATCACGACTGGCGGATAGAGACATGCTGAGGGACAAGGGGACCGGGTTCGCTCCGAAGTGGCGTGGCAAGTGCCGTGCCTGTGGTCAACTTATTAGGCTCTATCTTTTTTTTTTTTTTGATTCTGTTTGTGCCTCCGAATCAAATCATGAGATCATCTCTGACCAGAACAACAAACAACAGGAACCCCACACTGCGCGGCGCGAAGCATCCTTTGCGTAGGACCGGCGATTCCTTCGTCTTGTCACGCGATGCGCATAGGTAGGTAGGTATGTATCGTCATTCGTATGTATTATATGATACAGGCCTGATGGGCTGCGGCAGAATTTCGAATTGCAACGATGAAAAACCTCGGCACCACCAAGTGCCGCGCATTTTAAAGCTTTGTTTGCATTGAGTCAATGACGTGTTACCTACCATTCGCACGATTCGCAGTCCTCAACCAAGGTGCCCCAGACTTGCAAGATATGTACCGCTCTCTTCGCTATGTACGAGGTAGCCCGGGCACCACCTGGCACAGCCTATTTTCTCGTCTCATCGTGGCCATCTTCCCTTGCATTGCAGGCTTTCCAGAAGGTCCTGCGCAAACAACCTCGTGCATACGGAGTACGTGCCTACAGGCTACCTACTACGCATTTGCGCAAATGCGTCATCGATCTCGAAACGAAAGGTCTCGATAGTTGCTTGGCAGCGGATCCAGGCAAACTTGTTAACTCTCTCTCGTATCACCGAGTATTTAACCTATGTACATACTCCATCATCGTGACTCTAGGGAAGTGGAAGTGGATCATCTTGCAAAAGCCTCACGTCACACGTGTCGCTGGTCGAAGAAAATAGACTTGTAAAACGCCAGGGGTATGTACATAGGTACATAGCTGCCTGCGCCGCCGTGCTGACGCAGATCACAACGGGACAACCGCTTTTCAGGACCACGCGGAGCTTCCACCATTCACATAAGAAGAAGGAAGTTCAGAGTACACATACCTAAGCATTGACGTGTTTACTCGGTGCGGTCAAGACTTTGCGGCCCTTCAAGCTCTCTCAAACACAGGTGCACCTATGTAAGTCTGCACACACGGACGGATGATCGTGACCGAGAGAAGACAAGACAATTTACCATTCAACGAGTACGCCATCCGTCGCATACGCAGCCCACGGGCCTGTGTGGCGGGTGGCTCGCCAGCTAGCTTCGCAGCTTGCAGGAGGCGATGCCACATAGGCCAGAGTTGATCCGTGATAGAGTCCGCAACCCAAACTCCTGGGTCCAACATCTACACATGTGACGTCGGAGTCATTGTATCTACGTAACTATGTATGTATATCGACGCACGTGGAGGTCAGGCCCATGTACATACAGTTGGCTTCCCTTTTGGATCATGTCCGTATGTACCTACCTTACTATGTATGTACATACCACCAAAACAAAGGAAATGTCCACCCCGCCTTTCTGAGATTTCTTGGAATTTCGCGATTCGGCAGACCAGACTCGGAACCGACATTGATGTCGGGGGAGTGTGCGAGCATGCTTGTACCGTTATTGCCGACTTTGCCGAACCGAGGTGACGGTCTCTTTTCAACACCTCTTTCAACATCATGTTCAAAGCAAGCGAGATGGTGAGCTGGTCTCAATCAGGCCATCATGCACAGGGGAGGGAGTGCTGCACTGCTGAACATGGATGATGATTCCGGTTTTTATTACTTTTCCTTGTGATTCGAGACGGATCTTTTGCGACTGCTGACATTCAAGACGTCTACGGAGTGGACGTATGTATCCCTATTTGCTCAACCATCATTTTCTATCATGGTCTGCCGCCTTGCTATTGCGCCGCGTACCACGAGGACTTTCCTCATCTATTAGGGAGCTATGTAGTAAGTCGCCATTGTAAGGCTGTAAGCTCTACCCGCCATCGGAGGCCATCCTAGGAACCAGTACCTACACTCTCAAGCGAAGGAACGACCCAGCCATCGGGGCCACACTACTGGCGGTGCAAAGTCCGGACGATGTCCACCCCCCGGCAGCGGCAGCAGAAAGGGCCACCAGCCGACGGGAGAATAAAACGGGTATTTCCGGGGTTGGCATCCGAGGTTGTCGCCGACGTTGGAATAAGGTCGGGAGGCTTGCTGCGGTGGAACAGGGGCATTTACGAGGGGTCCTTTGACGCACGAATCTCGTTCCTACCTACATAGCTGCCAAGTCGCTCGCGAGCTGCCGCCTTCTCCATGAAAGAGCCAGCAACGTCTACTCCGTTACCCGTACGGGGCGTCTAAGATGGACAGACTGAAGGGAGATGGCCACGCTTTCTCGTAAAATCCCGTAGTGCAACTATACCTGGGTCCAGTCCCGAATTTCCGAGCCCCGTGGGATTCCTGCAGCGTGCGAAACCGTGGGGTTCAAGTTTCAACGGCTGTTACAACTTGCGAATCCGCACCTGGACCAGCAGACAGCCTTCAGGGGTTTTGAGCAACTTAGGCCTCTCGCGGAAGCGGTGTACCGAGACCTGTCTTGCTCCCAAGGGGTGACACAGAAGCGTGAGGCAGAGCAGACGGAGACTGGAGTCGAGGATTATAAGCGGTTTTTATGTTGTTTTAGAGGCTGAACCAGATTGCCACTCTATGGAGTACATCCTTATGCACAATCACGTACATAATTCATGGTCTTTCTCGGTGCGGAGAGCTCCCGTGTCTGACTACATACCTATGTACCTACGTGCCGACACGGCTACTAGTACCTACCAACCCAGCGAGCAACACCTTACGGAAATTGCGCTCGCGAACATGGCATGTTCCGTCAAGACTGTCGTGCGGCGTGCCCCAATGACTCAAGTGCCATTCTCGCAAACACTTTTTTATTAAAAAAAAAAAAAAAAAAAAAAATACAGGACCAGCAAGTACCCCGTCCAGTTGTGAACAAAAGCATACACAGAGCTTCGAACTTCTTACAGAACGGAGCGTGTGTATCTATATTCCACGCAGCAGGCATCAAAGAACAGAGGTCCGCATCTCTCGAGTCTCACCTCATCGATCCCGACCGCGAATCCTAACCCCGCTGAAGAAGCCTCCCTAATTTTTAGGCCCACGATACCTTGTAAGTTGTGTGGGCATATTTATCCAAGGAAAGCAGCATAATACTATGTACATACATATGCACATACATGTGTGCATATATGTACTTTACATGGTCGGGGAGAAAATAAGGGGACCCGGATGCATGGCAACGCGGCGAGTCGGCGACTCGGCCAGACGGCTCACCAGAGATGAGGGGAGGAAAGGCGGTAGTAGGCGCGCGCGCGCCGAGTAGGACTCCCGTACGGAGTAAACGAGGCAAGGTGTTGTTTTGCACGTCCAACTGTACCTAGGTGGTGTTGATGCAAGTCTGTGTTGTCACTGTGTATGTACCTACAGTACGGCATCGGTACCTAGGTACCTACCTACATACATACATACATACATACATACATACATAACGTCACGGACCCACGTCACGACAGGGGAAGTTGGACCGTAGTGAAAAGGTAGGTATGTAGGTAATGAAACCCCATCTCGGAGGAGCTCCGAATAGGCACGCGGAGTTGTAGGTATGCTGATAGGTACCTGGTAGTACCAGTGTAGGTATGTACAGTAGAGGTATGTACAGAGTTGTACATACATATGTACATACCAACTCTGTACGGAGTTGTACTGGATCATGGGAACCCGGGACCCGGGAAATGTGCGGCGTGGCGCATTCACTCACCGAGTCATCGTGTGGCGGCATTGTCGGAGATGGAGTTGATGCTCGGAATGTGGCTTTTTGTGGTGGGGACGTGGGCGGGTCCGGGCCGGAGATGGCAGATGGGACTCGGGACTCGGGAGATAAGGAAGGATGGATGGAGATAAAGATGGACAGAGAATGCAGATGGACCCGGATAGATTCTAGATACATACATATGTATCCAGTGATCCACGGAGTACTGTCTACTGTCCGGAGTAGACACTCGACACAGTAGACAATCAGAAAGGCACATGTATATATATGTAGCCGGAGAAAGATAAAGAAGCAGCCTGCAGGTCGGTACTCTGTAGACGACTGACAGATCATGGCATGTACATAAATCCCTTTCAATCCAAGAAACGCGCCCTCCTTTTGTTCATGGCTTTCCTCTTGACTCTAACTCGGCCCATGTCCTTCAAATTGGAGGCTGTACGTCCTCTTCTGCCCATGGTCGTCATCTCACGTTACCCTAGGCAGCCATGATACATCCCCATTCGATCCCACCTCAAAGAACATGTCCCTATTGCTCATGGCTATCCATCTGGAAGACTTGATATAAGCGCCTGACTATGCCTCCAGCCCCTTCAGGCTCCAGTCTACGTTCATCCATCTCGGCCGGGCATATCACTCCCGTTACCCGTACCCCTCACAAGCCAAGTCAAAATACACGCAAAGGCAGTTGTCATTTGTAAACCACCCCAAGAAGGTTACGGACCTGCACCATCACCGGCCGCCCCCACGCACCATGAGTCATGACCCTCAATCACCGAATGTCGTCGAATTCTCACCTACGCCACTACTTTCACCTGACCCTGCTCTAGTGCAGAAACGCAGAGAAGGGAGACAGAAAATTTAACGACTAAAGAAAAGAAGAAGAGAAACAAAGGAAGCAGAAGGCAAAGAAGGAATCATCCATCCGTGGTATCCATCTTGTCCATCTCATCCATCTCATCCATCTCGTTTATCTGGTCCATCTTCTCCCTCGCAATCCTCACCCTCTCCTCCCTCCACCGATCAATCCTCTCCTTCAACTCCTCCTGTGGAACAACGTTCTCAATCGTCATCGGCTGCCTCGTGAACGGATCCTTCGCATCACTCAACAAATGCTGCACAATAGTCGACCGATCCACAATGTGCCGACTCGGCAGCAGCACCGGGTCCTTCATCAGGTCTCCCATGATGGGATCTTCAAACTCGGCGGGTATATCTCCCAGGTCTAGCTCCGCCTGGTCCAGCAGGAGCTTTGCCTTTGCGAACCGGGCCTTGACCTTTTCCCACTTGGCCAGATCGGCTGCATCTCTTTGCGTCTTCGTCGCTATAATGTACGACACGCGGTCCAGGACTTCGGGTTTGTACGAGCGGCCGTCTGCAGCGACAGCTTCTACAAAGAGGGGCGAGTACCCGAGGTGTAGGTAGATGTCTACAAAGTCGGAGACGAGCTGGACGGGGCGAAAGTGATACTTGTCCTTGTTGGAGACGCTTAGTTCGGCTTTGGCTTGCTTGCCTGCGAGGGCTTCGAGGTTGTAGTTGAGCATGCTGGCGAGGCGGGAGACGATTTCCGGCATGGTGAAGGAGTCGCTGAGGGCTTTGGTGAAGAGTTTCATCATTTCTAGGGTTTCGTTGGCCAGCTGCATGTATGAGCTGGCCTGGGAGCCTAGCGTCTGTAGTTCCTCCTCCTTCTTCTGCCGATCTTCTGCGGAGAGGTTTTGGTCGTTGAGCTCGAGCTCGAGGACTCGCATTTTCGGGAATTTGGTAAACGCTTCGTCCAGAACGTACGTGGCGTCGTTGAGGAGCATATTGACAAACTGGACAAAGAATCCGCGATTGGTTCTGTGAGTAGTGGTTAGCTTAGCGTACCGAGAGTATGCGTATATACTGCATATGTATACACAGTCGACGAGGACCGCATACGCATAGTCTGCATAGACAGTGACGAAACGTACTTGCTCTCTCGTGTCAACTGCTGTTTGTACACGTCGTTACTCCACACACACTTGATTACTTGGAAAATTTCGTAGCGAATATTAAACTTGTCGTAGAACGCCGTGTTGGCGCCCGTCGACTCACACTCAATGTAAAACTTCATCAAGGCGTGCAGCAGATACTCGTTGGCAAACGGCAGGGCAGTCAACTGGTCGCCCAGTACTCCTTTCTTCAGATGCATCAACGGCCACGTTCCCGAGAACAGCAGCGTCACGAGCGACGACTTTAGATAAGGATTACGGATGAAATCGGACGACCGTAGCAATGTGATACACATCGCAATCATTTCCTCGCCAAGCGCGCTCGGTAGGATAGTCGGTAACCATCTTTGGGTGCGAACAGGCAGTAATTGCCCCAGCGTGTCAGAAGATATATTCCACCAGCTCTAGTTCGAGGGTGAGACAGAACGCACCTGAAGATGAATTTGAAATTGTCCACAATGTTTTGCAGAACATATTCGGGAAGGCAAGCGAATGCTTCCATGTTATCTGCTGAAAGAGGTAGCCTATCTCACTTGTCAGCTCCACCATCTCCATGACACGGCTGCTTCTACTCTTCTCCATCTCCTGCAACACCTACTTGATCATCTGCGTCTCCATCCCTGGCTTATAGTCCGAGCCAGTCGCAAGCCTTAGTAACCAAACAGCCACATAGCGCATGAGCCGCAAGGATGTGCCCTGCATTCGTTCGTCCAGCAACGCTCCCTCAATAGCGTACTTGAGCGAAATGGTCTTCTCCAAGACGTTGGTGTGCCTCTTAAGCGTTTCCTCGAACAGTCGCAATTGGTGCGGCGAGTTTACAAGTTTGGGCCGTTCTGCCTCCATGGCCTTGATATGCTTCTCGAGATACTTGATCTCCCGGTCCAGGGATTTCAGCTGTGTATGGAGCGACTCACTACCGTAATGATGCGCGGCGACGGTCAGAAAGAAGGCCTCGGATATGAAGTTGGATTCACCCTCGTCCTTTTCTTCGTAGTATTGGTCCGCGGTGGACTCATCGGCATTTAGCTTGGTTTCGTCTCTAATGTCCACCCTGGGCTGCCTCCTGAAGTAGCGCACGTCAATCTTGTCCACTTTGCTGAAGTCCGTGTCCATGAACGGCTCGCAGAATCGGTCCAAGATGGTCGTCACGTTGAGCATGAACCCATCCGATGCTACTTCGCGCGGGTCAACCTGCATAGCACGTCGCTTGTGATTCACGTTCATGATATAGGCAAACCAGTCGAGCGTTCGACTCCTCGTGACGGGCCCAGCGCGAATAAATGCGTTGGCTATCGCAAAAAGGTCGTCTTGATGTGATCTCAGCACAATACGCAATGACTCTTGAGCATTGGAGATTCTGGTCCTATCCAGAGAGCGAGCTCCGGGGAAGTAGCTCTTGATCGCCTCAGGCTGTAGGGGGGAGATGCGAAAAAAGGGGCCAAGGAGAGTGTGCTTTTCTATGCCTGGAGCCGATTGCGCCATGTTGAAGCACGGATGCTCGGCCAAATTGGTGATAAGAACGGGGAATCGTGTGTAAGTAAGAAGTGCCTTTTGCGCAAGGTTAATCGTTTGGACTCCAGCTATCGCCTGAAAAGAGAAATCCATTGCAAACTCACTTGAACATAGGGTTTGTAGTCGTCACCCAGTGACAAAGTAGACAGCTGACTGCTTAGTCTGACCATGGCTTCGTTGAACAAAGCAGGGAAAGCCTCATCCTCGTCCAAGCGCTTAACTGCTTCTCGAATGAAATCAAAGCACAGTCCACCGTCATCTTGCGTGCCCTTCAACAGATAAGGTGCCAGGGAGTCATGCCGCGGGTTCGGATCACGTCTATATGTCTTTGTCAGTATTGGAAGCCCCTGCGTCAATCAGGACCCAGGGGAAAAGGATTCCTATTGCCCGCTTTTGACGAACCCATAGAGAGCTGGCATTGTCAGCGCAAATAGACAGTTGCTCATGCACAATCTCTTTGCTTCCTCAAGGACCTCCTGCTTGTTTGGCGAAGCATTCTTGGCAGAATTGGCTATCTTGACGGCTCGTTTCCAACACGGCAGCAAGTAATCGATGAGGGGGTAGCGCTTTTCCCAGTGGCTACAAGATTCTATGATTGCCTGGTCCAAAGTGTTTACGGATAGCTTTAAAGGTCCGCCCGAGTCGTTGAGCTCTTCGTTCAGACTCGGCAAGAAGACGAGACGCTCTCCTTGACCATCGGTCATTTCATGTGGATCGGCCGAGATGCGAAAGATTTGTGACAAGACTCTGTGCTCGAAGTCCTCGTCTGACTCCTGACGTTGTTGCTGAGCTGGCAGTGGCGTAGCCTTTCGAGAGGCGGACGCTGAATCACCATCGTCAACCTCGATGGCGTGTATTTTGCGACAAGGAAGGGGATTACCCTACCTATAGAGCCCGGCTGAGCTCCTATGACTGGGGCGCTTTGGGTATCAAGCTGCTTGTTGTGACCTGGCTGCGCCGGCGTCGCGGCCGGCGTCACTGTGATCTTAGTTCTCGATGGTGCTGTTGATTTGGAGGTGGTAAGAGGTGGTGTTTTAGAGGGCGACGATGTCGAAGACTGCTGCGTCGTGGCGTTGTCGGAGTCGTTTGGGCTTGATGTGCGGGCTACAGAACCCAGCATAGCGAGACGACGGGACCGGATCTGACCACATACCAAGTCAGCTCATGCTCGACCAGAAACGGATATCATTCTCAGGTAGCTTGAGTACTTACCCTCTCCATCTGCTCCTTATCTGGAGCGTCAGGTCCGCTGCCGGGCGGTTGCTGATTGGGGTCCATGGTGACGGCCGATTAGGACGCTCCCAGCCCTGACCAAAGGCTCGAGGAAGGTGATGGAAAAACGGAGAAGTCTGCAGGTAGGTGGCGGTCGGAAGCAAATGGAGACATGAAGGAGTGAAGCAGAAGCATTCGGCTAGGTCGACATCAGTGATGGGCTGTCGTGTAGGATTCGTGAATTCGTCGTCTCGCGGACTTCGTGTAGTCGCTGACAGAAAGTCCGATGGTTGTAGAATCGAAAAGAGGGCCGTCGCAGCTGCACCATCTGGGTTCGCACATGTCATTGGCTGGCTCAAGTCCATATGCCGTCACAGCCTCCATCCCGTACAGGTACCTATGTACCTTAGATACCTAGGTACCCTTACCTAGGCTTACCTAGGAGGAGGTATGTAGTACAGTGGCCTCGCAAAAATAACACGAAACTCCCTCCACTTGATACATTTCAACGGGTGGTAAGCAAGTTATTGATGCAGTCAATAATTGAGATTTCATGATATTATAGACCTTGCTCAATGAAGTATTTTTGACAATTTTATTGCACGTTTGCAAAAATGTGGAAAAAATAGACGTGGTGATCCAAAATGAGACCGATATGGCTTTGGGCGTTATTTTTCCCGAGGGGCTGTATGTACGTATGTATGTTACCTACATGACCTGTCCAGACTCCAGACTGCGGTATATCAGATATCAATAGTGTCGTAGACGGTAGCATCAAACATTTCCCTCAGATACTCACGATGCACGCAGCCTATTCAGTCAGCATCTCGAGAAGGACCATCTCATCAACGATAGTGGCCTTCTATCTGCCCTGCTGTGCCCGAGTGTCCAAAACCCGAACGACTATGTGCCTTCGCACTCGGCCTGTCGCATCTAACCGTCACTCTTGTGCTACCATTTTCGTCAATTGTTTATATACCGTCCCCCCAGCATTAGTTTCACTTTCTTATCTTGTGGCATGTCGTGTTGGGTTATCAAAGCCACGGGGCGACTCCTGCGGCTCCCGTGGCAACTCGCGACTTTTCCCCGCACGTTGCTGTGCCATGTAAGATTGGATACGAACAACAAAATGATGATACATCTTCATTGGACCGATCGAGATACTAGACAAACTCCAAAATAACATACTAGTCAATTTCTCGGTGGCCGTCGACCGTACGATGTGAATCATCACAGCCGAGGTACATCTATCTCCGCGCTCGACGACCTCCTCCTCTCAGGCGGCATAGGAGGAGCGTCAACCGAGCTATCACGGCGAACTCCAGCTGCAGGACCTGTTGTGTTGGCCGCCCTAATGCGGCCTTCCTCACGACTTCGATTCATCAACCAATTCACATGCATGCGGATCATGTTGATGTTATTCCGCAGCTCGGTGACTTCTTCCCGAATGGGCATCACTTGGTTCAGTGTCCACATGCTCTGCCTGGCCTCCAAATGTGTCAGGTTCTGGTGAACTTCTTCAAAGCCGGCATCCAAGTCCTGCATAGTGCGGTTGTCGCTGAAGACGGACTCGTTGGGACGGCTGCCGCCATCTACTGTGACTCGTTGTGTGGCAAGCATGTCGTCGATACGCTTACTTGTCTCCTCCTGACAATGTTGCAAGGCACGCATCTGGCTTCCAAGCTCCGTATATGTTTGAATAATATCCCGCTGATTTCGTATGACCACCCCGGACGGGGTTTCTGGGTGGAAGGAGCACGTGGCCGAATGGCAGCCAATCTCTCCTCGCATCATCCTTACAGGGCAACCAACGTCTTTGAAGGGACAATCGGCTTCAATGGCGTCGCAAATGCTGAGGTGAACGTCCATGGTAGATCGGTACACCAGCTTCCAGCACGCCTCACACCGGGTCTTGGACTGAGCACATGAGAGCAGGTGAGCCTCTCCATCGGTTTCTTCAATCTCGTCGTCACAAAGGTCACAGTGAATGGTTACGTGGCGGCATTCATTGTCCCTGGGCCTCCTTCGGAGCTTCTTATCACAGCCTGGACGGGGACAAGAAAAGTCTTTGAACTGACAGTCCACCGTTGCATGCCTCTCCACATCTTCGCGGCGTACTTCCATCTCGCAGCCTCGCCCCTGGTTGGGGCATTTCACCATCAGGCAGTTTAACTGAGTGCGAATGAGTCTGGCTGCACTGAAGCACTCGGCCCAGACCAAGAGCTCGCGATCGATGGGACATCCGAGCCCCGACGGACTGCATGCTATACAACTTCGCAAACATCGGTAGCAGAAAGTGTGATCGCAGGGTGTGGTGACGGGGTCGACGAGCGGATCGTGGCATATGGGGCAGAGAAGATTCGCATCCGGTTCAGACACGTAGATCAGATCATACATGTTGAAGATGCAATCGCCACCCCAGAGCGAGGGTATGTCGAGGGAAGACTGGTGCGGAGGTAGCAAAGGCCCTGTTCGACGATCTGGCGCTGCCGTTGAATGTCTTCGACCATACGACTGAGCCAGAGAAGTGACAGTGGTCGGTTGTGAGGGGTTACCGTGTCGAAGGCGGCTATGAGCATTCGGCGCGATATAGTAGGCTTCTGGGGATGGCGGTCTGACCAGACTGGTCACGAGATCTGGAGTCGCGGTGGTTCTCCGAAAGGTGCGACGAGCAAAGCGTCGCGCCGCGGCAGGACTCATGCGGACCCCTTCATCGCTCGACTCTGACGCGGCGTTTGTGTGACTGTTGATTTGGGAATTCGTGGCCAAGTTGATATGTCGAATTGCCATGCCCAACCGCTCTTCCGGAGTTGCTGCGTCCCAGACATCCTCCGCCGGCATCTCCGCCGACTCTGCCAATTCTGCCGATTCCGAGGGCGGCTCAGATGTTGGTTCCTGTGCCTGTGACATGCTAAGATAAGAATGATGCGGCCTTCTAGAGCATGTGGAGTGGGCGTATGCGGGGATCTATCGCCCAGACAATAATAAGTTATACAATGAATGGGCTCGACGATTCTTGTCGGGCAATAGTTATGCAGTAGAGCACTCGATCGAAATAAGGCCGGACTTCAGTGCGTGGGCGAGATGGGGGGGTTAGCCACGGTCCACGAGATTGACTATCAAGGGCTGGGGCTTTCGACGTGTGGCTTTTGATAGTTTGATTTTCGGCTTTGGTGGCTTTTGGAAATCGAGGTTTATCTTCAGTTCTTGGCTCTTGGCTTCCTTCATCTGACGGATCGGCCATGGTCCTGGATGGATGATGGCACTGCCCATCCCCACAAAGGATGGGTCCGGGCCAATCATTTTGCCCTTGCTGGGCCTAAAGAGGTTTTGCCGCATCACATGACTGCTCCCTCCCGCGGCCCGTGACCTGGCTTTCACATGCCAAAACTCCGAATTCTTTCGCCCCACGGCCTTTCTCGGCAGCAACGACGTCAGCCCGCCACCCCCACACTAAGCCGCAACGCCGACCGCCGCATCGAACAGGAAGATGGCAACATTGGCGGATGAATAAAGCGGCGGAAAGGGCTAGAGAAGATGAGGAAGATGGTTTGTAATGAATCTCCATACCGCCGCGAGCTGACAATTTCGACAATTTGCGCACATAGCGACCTTCTTCCATTTCCGTACGACGCGAAATCTCGCCGCCCTTGATCCTTTTGCTGGCTATCGTCCGAATCTGACACCAGCTCTACTTTAAGCTCTTTCAGTCCATCATCTTCAATTTACTGCTTTACTTCCCGGCTTACCTCGGCCTACCGTTCGTTTGAGAGAAACAATCTGGCCCGCATCGGACAGTCTCATCATGAACCCGGGTGTTGCTCGATGAACCGACCCCGTCTCTGTCGCGCTTGGTTCTGACGTCTCTGACGTTCACGTGCTACTCTGTGCGAATTGCCACCAGTAGTAAGAATATTAAAGAATCAAGATGCTGGACCACGTTCTGGGACGACCCTCGACTAAGTCGAGGCGGATGCAGGTTCTTGCCGTCATCTCTTTCTGGTCTGCATATCTTTACAGGTAGCCATCCGTCATCTACATTTCCAGTTTCATTCTCCCAATACCGTCTTTACCCCCCTTTTCTGAAGTATTCAGGTTTTCCCTCTCTTCTTGAACTGGGTAATTCTTTCACTTTCTAACCTCCATTCCTGACTTTCGCAGAGGCAATAAACATGGCCCACCAGGAGTGAAGTCGCTTTCGAAACTCTTTACGCGCCGCCTTACAGCATGGCAGATAACCACCTTGACGCTCATCTACCTCTATGCTGCCAGAAACTTTAGCGCCCTGGTCGGCCTGGCGAGTCCCGAGCCCATGGCGAACATGTACGATCCGACGTATTTTCGCGCAACATGGGTGCTCACTGCACTGGATGCTGGGTTTTGGACTGCAATGAAGATCAAGCTTACATGGTTGCGGGATCTTGCCAGCATCGTTTTCTCACTCTTTTACCTCGTGGCAGCAGAAAGGGCCGATGAGAAGGTCCGGAAAGTTCGTGGCATGATGACCATTGAGCATCTTCGGGTTGCCTGGAACAAAGGCACGTCACCTTATCTCAGTGTGTTGCAGCGCTTGATGAGGCCGCGATTCACGAGATGGCCGCCTAGACAGATCCGAATCCCGCGACCATCGAACAGCGACTATAAGGAACCTGTACTTGGCTGGCTCTACTTTGATGGACCGCTGGCGGAGTTAGTGCACCATAGCAGATTGGTGCTAGATATACCTGGTGGCGGCTTCGTTGCTATGGATCCTCGATGCAACGATGACAAGCTGCTGGCATGGGCATCCAAGTCTGGCCTACCTATTCTGAGCTTAGACTACAAAAAAGCACCCGAGTTTCCGTATCCTTACGCCTTGAACGAGATTTTTGACGTATACGATGCTATCATCAACACCAGGGGTCGATGCATAGGACTATCCGGTCAGGACATGCCAAGAATCGTCATCACGGGTGACAGCGCCGGGGGCAATCTTTCTGTTTCTGCGACCTTGATGATTCTGGAAACAAGCGACGACGAGTTCAGACGGCTTTCCAGACGAGGGTCGCTGCCTGCACCCGAAGGTCTTGTATGTTTCTATCCTGCCTTGGACATGAATATAGGAAACTGGATGACAGACGAGCAAATGTCCCTAATTCGTGACCGCAAAATGCGCAAGACGAACAAGAAGATTGCGCGTCGGAAAAGCATGCAATACAACCAACTAGTTGGCACGCCCCATCATTCAGACGACGAAGACGAAGTACAGCCCTCGCCCTCACCGTCACCCTCGTCCTCACAGTCAAACCCAGTCTCGAGCCCGACCGAGTCTCGCGTCACCCAAACCCAATTCTCGCACACCGGACCTCCGAGCTTGTCGCACAGTCAAGACAAGAAAGGCGTGCTGGAAAATTCAGACAGCATGTCTCACCACTCTCAGCCAATGCAGACACGACTGGCAACTTCATCCATGATATCCTATTTTAACGATCGTGTCTTGACACCTGAGATGATGCGCGCCATGATCATTCTCTACATCGGACGACATAACCGACCCGACTTCTCGCAGGACTACCTCCTTAGTCCCGTTCTCGCGCCCGACAGCCTCCTAGCCAAATTCCCCAAGACGTACTTCATGACGGGTGAGCGAGACCCCCTCGTTGACGACACAGTCATCTTCGCGGGCCGACTACGAAGAGCCAAGGAAAAAGTGGCAATGGAAGAGAAGCGTGCGTTCGACGACACAGAGGCAGCAGAGGTGGCGCTCATCCCGGGAGTGTCTCACGGTTTCATGCAGTTTCCGGGCATATATCCCCCAGCCTGGAAGCACTTTGACCGCTGCGTGCTCTGGTTTGAGCAACTGTTTCTGGATGCGGAGCACGCGCGCACCAAAAACCAGCGACCGGCGTATGCAACACCCACCACGGACAAGATGGCTCATCATCATCATCAGCATCAGCATCTGGGGGATTCAAGCGGAGAAGAGGATAAGCCTTTGGAGATGAGTATGACCAAAGTGAGCCGAGGTCGTGGCTCTATCGTCTCACCTGAGGGTGGGGGAGCGAATTCACCGCCGCAGGGCAAAGCCAACGGGACGCAGAAAGCCAAGAAAAGAGTGTTGAGCAAGGAAAAGAGTCTGGTCAAGCTGAAGAGCACCGATGACTTGCTAGGCAGGAGAATGGAGGGTTTGGCTGGAGGTTTGACGGGGGTAGGGGCGGACAACTGAGTAATTGCCGTTTGCATATGTACATCATTTACGAGCAGGTCTTACGCATCGAGAAGCGTCATTGACCGTTTCCTGATGCGAATCTCTTTGTGCAACTTCTGTAGAGATGAGGCGATGCGCTGCCGCTGGCACTGGAGTGTAAGGTACAAAGAAGTGAATATGAGTTGTACTGTCGGATTATTGGACATGGGTCCCTACTGCGCTGGGCGGGAAGACAGGGCATAAGTCACGTGAACACACATATCTACTTTGTAATAACTGGAATGGCCCTAAACAAACACAATCAACAATACACACAGAAAATCAATACAACAACACCAATCACCAAAAACCACAGTAAATTAGACATGTACATAGCTTGTATTTGTAGTAGAGGACAAGGCTCGGCCAAGCTATCGATCAATACCTGCCAATTAGTGCATCGTGGATGAAAACTACCTAGTTGTTTATCGTGACGAATCGTAAAATGATGGTTTGCATTCGTGGCCCTGCAGGATAATCTGAATGGTCACCGTGAACCTCAAAAATACCGAGACCATGTCAGCTTCCCGAAGAACGTGTTGATTATACTCCGAAGTCCGTATGCTCTGTCGGGACTCGGAACCTTTGCCTTCGCTTAATTACATGCTCACCGCCGGCACGTATCTAGGTCCCTTATGCCCGAGAGACTAGAGTACGTACCTAGGTAGGTATGTAGGTACTCTACTCCGTACAACTTGGGGATGTATTCTCTGTGCAAGAGTATGCATATATACTCCGTATGTACATACATACACACAAGGTATAGGTGGTGCCTTATAGCGGCGGAGCGCAACACGGATACGATGTGGCGGTGCGGGACGGGTACGCTAAGTTTACAGGCTTCAGCCGTGCCCGTGATTGTGAATGACCGTATGACGTGATGGACGGCGGCGTTGGTTGCTGTCATGTCTGTGTGCGGTGATTAGCTTGAATTGGCCATCTACATAAGCTTTGTTTTATATTCTCGTGCCGTCATACACTCCAGCGTGTGTCCTCAAATTCAACCTCCTCTCCAGACTCCAATCCCCAACGACTACGAATTCCAACATTCTTCTCTTCATCATCACGTTGCAGGTTGCCATGGTACACCTTCACACCGTCCACGGCGACGACGCCAATGCCTCCGCCTCCACCTCTGGTGCACACCAGGCCAACGAGGCAAACACTCTCCTCAAGCTGACCAGTGAGGCCGACGAATTCACCACCAGCGTCTATGGATCGCGCTTTGCAGAGCAGGACCTGCCGCGGCTCAGGATGCCTGAGAAGTCGATGCCGCGCGAGATAGCTTACAGTATGATCAAAGATGATCTGAGTATGGACAACAATCCCAAGCTCAAGTAAGTCCTCATCTCTCTTTTTGGGCGCGGGGCACCGCACGAGCGGTAAGAGGGCAGTATTTTGAGGGACGAGAGACAAAGTTAGGAGAGAAAGGTGTGACTGATGAGAGCTTTGGTCGAGTGTAGCTTGGCTTCTTTTGTGACAACTTATATGGTTCGTCTTCTTTTTTCTTTCCTCTCCTTTGATTATATCACATATGATTCATATGAGTCAACGTTTTCCGGTAATGCGGTACCACGGCTCAGACGCAGCAGTCAACAGTGAACACCCATCACTGAACATCGCGACTCTTGACCTCAAGGGACCACAACCAGACTCATCTTTTCTTTCCAAGACAATGAATCATGCGAAGAAATTGAACCGGATTGGATACTGACCCCCCGCAGGAAGATGAAGCAGAAAAACTCATGGTTGACGCTCTGTCAAAAAACTTCATCGACTACGAAGAGTATCCTCAATCGGCCGATATCCAGACCCGCTGCGTCAATATGATCGGCGACCTATTCCACGCGCCATCTGGCAGCGCCGTGGGCACCTCGTCAGTGGGCTCCTCCGAGGCCATCATGCTGGCGGTGCTGGCCATGAAGCGCCGCTGGAAGATGCGGCGGCAGGCCGAGGGCAAGAGCGCCGAGCGGCCTAACCTGATCATGTCCTCGGCCGTGCAGGTGTGCTGGGAAAAGGCAACTCGGTATTTTGAGATCGAGGACCGGTTCATCAACTGCACACCGACGCGATTCGTCATCGACCCAGAGGAGATGGTGTCGCGGTGCGATGAGAATACGATTGGATGCGTGCTCATCCTCGGGACGACTTACACGGGACACTACGAGGATGTCAAAGCCGTCAACGACCTGCTGCTAGAGAGAAACATCAACGTGCCGATACACGTAGACGCTGCGAGCGGAGGATTCGTCGCGCCGTTTATCGTACCTGATCTGGAATGGGATTTCCGCTGCGAAAAAGTCGTCTCTATAAACGTGTCCGGCCACAAGTACGGCCTCGTCTATCCAGGCGTGGGATGGGCACTCTGGCGCGCCTCCGAGTACCTACCCGAGGACCTCGTCTTCAATATCGACTACCTTGGCGCACAGCAGTCCTCCTTCACGCTCAACTTCTCCAAGGGCGCCTCCCAGATCATCGGTCAGTACTACCAGCTCATCCGCCTCGGCAAGCAGGGCTACCGTTCCATCATGAGCAACCTCACCCGCACCGCCGACCACCTCGCCACCTCTCTCCAGGCCCTCGGCTTCGTCATCATGTCTGAGTCCTCGGGTAAGGGTCTCCCCCTCGTGGCTTTCCGCTTCAGCGGACCCGACGATGGGCCCAAGGGCCGATCTGACCGCCACTACGATGAGTTCTCCCTCGCACGCCAGCTGCGATTCCACGGCTGGGTCGTTCCCGCCTACACCATGGCGCCCAACACGAATAAGATGAAGATGCTGCGCGTTGTGGTGCGCGAGGACTTTTCCAGAGCACGCTGTGATTTGCTTCTCTCGGATATCAAGTTGTGTCTCGGGCTGCTCGAGGATATGGACAAGGAGACGGTTCAGAAGCAGGAGCAAACGATGCGCACGCATCACCATTCGTCTGGCCGGCCGCAACCCTCCCACCAAAAGAATATTCATCATTATAAGGTATGTCCTCTCTTGCTCTTCTTTACACCTTTTCCTTCTGCGGACGCTAATATGTGCGAAGACCGAGACGCATTCGTTACAGGGCAAGACGGGAAAGACGCATGCTGTGTGTTGATTTGGGATATGTGTGTAACTCTAGGAATTTGCGTCTTGTTAGCGGGGCAAGGGCAGGGGCATGCGGAGGATACACACAGAATAGAAGGCAAGGGCTGTATTCGTGTAGATGACATGATGTCCCCGGCCAAGTCTGCTATATACTTCCATTACTGATGTTATTTAGCTTGTTTAGAATTACACCTCTGCTCAAATATGAACGACACCCATGCGTAGACACGTGGGTAATGTGCGTAAGTGGCTTTTTTGGCCATGCGGCGCACCAACATGAACCGCTCTCGTTGGGAGAAACTGCCAACTTGGCTCAGCAAGCGATAATTCCACTTTGCGCTGGTTGCAATACGTATATGCCTACAAAATCGAAAGGATAACTTGGTTTCAGGGCTTCTATGTGTGTATGATATGATATGTTTGCGTGTATATATACAATCCAATGCTTGCGCATCCAACAAAGTGCTTACAACGCCGGTCTCCGTCTACCGAGTCACCTCCATAGCTTCGTCCAGAATCCTCAAACCCTCGGCAATCTCCTCCTCAGTGACCAATAAACTCGGCACAAAGCGCAGAGTATTTACGCCCGCCGTGATAACCAGCAGGCCCCTCTCGCGCGCAGCCTTGACAATAGCGCTCGGGTCTTCACTCAGCTGCAATCCGAGAATCAGACCCTTGCCACGGATCTCGCTGACCAGGCCAGGAAACTTGCTCTGCAGTTTCTCAAAGCCCTTCTGGAAGAGCTGCGACTTGGCAAGCACATCCTTATGCAGCTGCGACTGTGAGAGACGCGACACAAGGTAGTGCGCCAGGCGACACGCAAGCGGGTTCCCACCAAACGTGGTGCCGTGGTCACCTACCTTGATCTTCTCGGCAACGTGAGAATTCACCACTACGGCACCAATGGGGAAACCATTCCCCAGGGCCTTAGCTGTGGTCAACACATCCGGATGAGCCTCACGTGGCAGCGACGCGTGCGCCCACAGCGAACCCGTCCTGCCCATGCCGCACTGGATCTCATCGTAGATCAACACACTGCCCACCTCGCGGCACCGCTTCGCCAGCGCGATGAGGAATTCGTCACTCGCGGGAATCACGCCGCCTTCACCCTGGATGGGCTCCACAATCACACCGCACGTCTTGGCGGTTACGAGGTTCTGGATGCCTGCTACATCGTTGTAGACGCCCTCCTTGAAGCCGGGCACCATGGGCGAAAACGGCTTCTGGTACTTGGTGTTGTGCGTAGCGGACAAACTCCCCATGGTGCGCCCGTGGAAGGCATTGCTGAAGGACACGATCTCGAATTTCTCTCCTGACGGGTCGAGCTCTTTGCCTGTCTTGCGTGCAAATTTGATGGCTGCCTCATTGGCTTCGGATCCGGAGTTGCAGATGAAGACGGCGGATGCGTCATGCATGCCCCCTGACTCTACTGTCTTTTCGACGAGTAGTTTGGACAGTGCGCCCGTCCAGGGGTTATAGTACAGATTGGACGCGTGAACCAGCGTTTTTGCCTGGAGCGGCCCTGATTAGTTTTATGCGACCTTTCCGATTTGTGCGCGGTAGAATTGATTTCTGGCTCTGCATTTCTCTCTCTCTCCGTTCTCTGCTTCTTCTCCGTTCCCTTTCTTTCTCTGCTCCCCTCCCCGTCGGGTCTGTCTCTACCCACACAAAGAATGTAAAGAGGTAGCAGAAGACGGAGACTCACCTGCTGAGAAAGCAACCTCGTAAACTCCACATCCCCATGCCCCAAACTCGTCACCGCAATCCCCGCCGTAAAATCAAGATACTTTCGATTTTCCACGTCCCACAACCACGAGCCCTCACCCTGCACAAACACAGGCGGCGGCCGGGCGTACGTAGCCACCATGTACGAAGCATGATCGTTGACCATAGCCGCCGAAGGTGAATCAGCGCCCGGGTCGGGATTCGGTAATGCGGCATCTCTCTATTGTGCAAGGGAGGTTAGCCTTGGAGTTCCTGCCAATCTCCACGTTTGAGTCAGGCCAGTTTCTTTCTCTGGATAGACAGATTCTGCTGTGTGCCGCATGGCTGCAGATACAGGCGGATAAAAACAAAACAAGGAAGAATGAACCGTACAGCAATACGATTCTTCACCCCCTCCGCAAGCGAAGACGCCGAGGCAGCCGCAGAGGCATATACCCGACGACGAGCCACGCTTGCAGAGGACCATGATGATCCAGCCAGCGCAACGGATGCGCGACTGAGCGCCAGTTTCGGAACCATATTCATCGTGTTCGTGGTGCTATATATCGATAGAACTGTTTGTTCGAGAAGGGCGATGCAGGGAATGGCGCGCTTCGAATCTGACCTTGATCCCGTTCGTCTACTTGGCGCGTTTCCCTTCCACCTTTTCTCTGGACTGCGCACCGGGGACTATTTGTTCCCTTCCTTTCCCGTTGCTTTCTTTGTTCCTATTCTTCTAAATCTCGCATGGGCCCAAGATGTTGGATCGGATGAAATTGGATTCCAGGAAAGTAGAGTGGCCGTCAAAGGGGATGTTCGTCGAGTCTATAGCGGCCAACAACGGTTGAAGGGTGGTATCGGGGTGAAGCGGCAGCGGCGTGTAATCATGTGGAAAAAAGGGCCGAAGGCCGGCCGGGTGTGTCATAAAGTTCTTGGCGGGTTTGCGCTATCGATAAGACTCCGGTTCTCGGCCAGAATCTCTACTCGTGGGTGAAACGTTTGAAAAAAGTAATAGATATATTGGGTTACTTTTTTCAAACGTTTCACCCACGAGTAGGTACTCCGTATTCGTAACATGACAAAGGGAGATCCCGGGAATAGTTCAGGTTGGCGTTCCACGTGCAACTTGAAGCCATTGCAATGTTGACGCGATGTGTCGATGACATGACGGTTCATGTACATATGTACATAACACATACTCCGTAGGTATGTATTATGTACATATATATATATATATTGTTACGCATGCACATATCTCCTAGAATGTGCATCCCCACCATCGGACAGTTCAAGGCCCGCTCGACTACGTCAAGACGCTTGAAGCTATGCATATGTGCATCATGTGATGTATGGAAATGTTATGCTCTCTATTAAATACAACTGCATCGATTCATATCTCCCGCCTAGTCATCAGCCGTCGTTCCGCCGAGGAAGGGAGGACGAATTGGCCCTCCGCTTTCTGGCATAATTTGTACAGTCGCGAAATCGCGAAACCTTTCATTTTACGCACCCGAAACGCCGCTTGATCCCACGCAGCAAGAAAGGCTAGACACGGCGCCAGCGCGGCGAAGAGAAGAAAATCAAGCTCTCATCTTTCGCTCATAGCCTTTGCTGCTGCTCATCCGTCCAATCTGTCAACGCACCGTCCTAGACCGCGCTGTATCCTCCACGGCTCCCTGTACCCTGGACCGTGTTGAGCACGCGTCTGATCCACTCCCTGAACAAGTACGGAATATCACGAATCATGTCGCCATGTGGCACCAAGTCCCAGCCTCGTGCGCCGTGGCGGTTGTAGTTGAGCCAAGATCCAAAAATGAGATAGGACGCGATACCCAGGAACACACTGATCGTTTCGTTAGCACAAAGCGCCGGTTTTGTCAACTGAACTTACGGGGCAGTCTCGGTTCGACCCCGGATCTCGTGACTTACATGACAACAAACCAGGTGAAGAAGCCCCAATGAGTGCTTTCATCACCACTATCACCTTTCTTGTCATCGCCATCGTTTCCTTCTCGCTTTTCGCACGCGTGTTTGGTGTGCCAGGTCAATCGCAACACGTCGGCGTCTTTTTCAGGGCCATAGCTCTCCCAGATCAATGCCGCATTTTCCTTCTTCAACTGGTGCTCGGGAAAAGACTTGTTCTGGTTGCCGCCGTCGTTGTCTCCATCGTCTCTTTTATCATATTCCCTATCATCGCGTCGACGAAGCATCTCGCTCTCCGAGTATTGGTCCTCCGAGTCTGTCCACTCTCCTTCAGTCCCTTCCTTCTCATCACACATGAATTCCACAATGGCTTTTTGTTCGCGGCGCTCTTTTAGAGGTGCATCGAGAGGATATTTGCCGCCTTTGAGAACCAGCCGCAGCCCCTCCTTGTGTGCGTCGCTGTTGGAGTCACTGCCGTTCAGCCTGGTAGCTTCGTATTCAAATTGCGATCCGCCCACATTCTCCAGCGCGCCTGCAATGGCGGTCACAGTTTCGACGACATCGGTTTCGCCTTGAATCAGTCGTTGAATAGCGCATACTGATAGTTAAACTTAGTGTCATGGTCGAAGACACCTCGCCACGGACAGCCCATGCGATAGGTTCTAGGTGATGGATAAAAATGGTCAACATACCTCTCGTGCCATTGGGGCATTCTTCCTTGGATTTACTCTTGCCGCTCTTCTTTAGCGGCCCGCAAACATCAAGCGTATATGTCGTATTGTGATATGTATGTGTCATCGAATCATACTTGGACGTCACAACCGAATGCGGCCCCTTGAGCTTCTCCAGATTGAACTTGTAGCCGTCGATGAGAATGTTTTCGCAGTGCAGCAGAGCCAGGCTAGGTAGCGGCGCCAGCATGATCGGCAGCAAGACTGCCACAACTGAAGGCGGATGCATCGGATCGAAAACGAGGTCTGTGTGTACGCGTGCTGAACGATAGATTGAACGATGGCGGACGGCCCCGGAAGGGAGGCAGCGGTCGTCTGTGGGATGCGGAGGGAGATATGCTACAAGAAAAATATGAGTGAGAAAAAGAAACGCGAGCACCACTCGAGTCCCCTGAGCTTCTCGATGAGAATGTCGATGGGGAAGCCACGGTGGAGATGCAGATGAAAGCTGTCGTAGGAGAAAAGGGTGGCGAGCTCTCGGTTGCACCGTCATCAGCTTCCTTCCAAGGTTGCGTACCAGGTACCTAGGTACATAGGGTATTGCCGCCACCACCACCTACTGTGGAGACCCGCACGTGACATTTGTCAAGTTCTACGCACGTTGACGTCAGCGCCTTATGTTTCTCAAATGGCTTCAACCTCCTGGATCCTTACTGCGCTGACCAACCAAATGACATATAAAATTCATATCGCTTTAGGTCTCATTTCATAGCGGCGATGCATGCCAAACAGATAAGCAGCGTCTAGCGTACAATTTTCCAGTCTTCCGCCCCAAAACAATCTGCCAACGCCATGCTGGGACTCCTGATTTACTTCCAAGTTCCGCCGTGATGAAACAAGAAACTGGTATACTCTGTAAGGAAAATCCCGTGTAAGCTAAAATGCTATCCATCAAGCCGTGACCCCTTTTCCACCGCGTTGCAACACAACCAGGATGCATCTCGGAAACAATTCGATGGGGTATTCCAATTAGCGCGTCGAATTCGCTCGCGGTACGTAGCGGTTTTTTTTTTGACACCAGACAGAGTAGGAAAATGGCTAGACAAACTAGTTGAGAAACACAAAAGGGGATATAAGAAAGCAAAAAAAAGAGGTATAAAGTAAAAACGTTAATGGAAATTCCAGGGAAGAAGGAAATGCTAGTAACACATGAGCTTGCGCCAGAAACTCCGTGAGTATAACCTCTATTCCAAGGGAAGCCACCCAATATGAAATGTCGTCATCGTATTCTTTGCGCATCATCGTGCCTTTAATCCGGGAATACTTAAGTCGTTACAATGTTTTACAGTCCTTGATGGCCCATCATGCCGCCCATCCCCTGCATAGCGGCTTGTTGCTGTTGCTGTTGCTGTTGGTGCTGATGCTGATGCTGTTGCTGTTGCTGTGGATGCTGCTGATGTTGATGTTGCTGCTGCTGCTGCTGTTGTTGTTGTTGGTGGTGCTGCTGCTGCTGTAGTTGTTGTTGTTGTTGTTGTTGGTGCTGCTGCTGCTGTAAAATCATCTGAGCCCGTCGTTGAGCCATATTTTGTTGAAAGAGTTGCTGAGCTTGGACAATTGAAGCCTGCTTAATCTTCTCAAGCACTTCTGCAGGAACGTTTTCGGCTCCACCGTATTTGGCCGCTGCATTTCGTAGCATATGCGC
This sequence comes from Claviceps spartinae, assembly GCA_018360215.1. Classification (NCBI taxonomy): domain Eukaryota; kingdom Fungi; phylum Ascomycota; class Sordariomycetes; order Hypocreales; family Clavicipitaceae; genus Claviceps; species Claviceps spartinae. The sequence goes on from SRPX01000296.1 coordinate 31,428, forward strand.
ATAGATTTGCCGAGCCTGCATCTGAATCTGCGCCTGCAAAGAACTGGTACCCATTTGTTGCTGTTGCTGTTGAGGCGGGCCCTGCTGCTGCCCTTGTGGATGATGCTGTTGTTGCTGCTGCATTTGCATGGCAGCAAACGCTTGCATGTTTGCGTTGTTGCCATTCATCACCTGCCCACTAACCTGTCTCTGCATCGGGTTACCCATCTGGCCCATCCTTGCCATCTGTTGAATCTGTGCTTGCATCTGCGGCGTCATTTGCCTCAGCTGGTTGTTCTGCATATTCTGCATATTCTGCTGCAACTGGGCATACTGTTGTGCGAGCTGCTGCTGCTGCTGTGGTGTCAACATTCCACCTTGTTGCTGCTGCTGCTGCAGTTGCAGTTGCTGTTGCTGCATGATCGCTTGTCGTTGCATCATTTGCATGAACTGTTGTTGCTGTTGGGGCGTCATTCCTTGCGTATTTATGTTACCGTTGGCACCACCGTTGTGTAGAGCAGCCAGCTGCTGCTGCTGCTGATGTTGTTGTTGTTGTTGTTGTTGTTGCACAATAGCTCGTTGATGCATCTGCGCGGCAAGTATCTGTTGCTGATTGTGGTTCATGCCTGGCTGGTTCATCATGATATTCTGGCCCATTTGCTGTGGATTCTGCGCCATCAGATTCGGCGGCGGGCTTGTTTGCGACATCCGTGGCGTAGCCGACATAGCCTGTCGGTTGATGGGCGTGCCATGAGCCATGTTAGGGGTCGAGCTAGGCATGCGAGGGGTCACGGAAGGATGGCTCTGCTGACTGCCCCTGGCGGACATGTTATGCGCCATAGGAACCGCCATCTGGCCGTTCTGAACAGCGGATGGCGGTCGTGGTGGGCTGATTGCCAAGCTGGAATTGGTCGGCTGCATGGGCACGCTGTTCACCATGGGTGAGGACTGAGTTTTTGGCGTTCCTTGAACGATCATCGGCGATGAGGCAGAAGTAGCTTGTGCCATCTGCGTCTGGAATCGAGGTTGAGCGGCTCCTTGCATGTTCTTAGCCATCGCGTTCTGTCCACCCGCCGTCATGCCGCTGGCCAATTTGGCACCTATATTCTTTTGCGTCGGATGAGAATGCTGGGCTGGTTTCAACTGTGGCTGTGATGCTTGAAGTTGCTTCTGTTGCTGCTGACTTTGGGCCTGTGCCTGTGTCTGTGCCTGTGCCTGTGCTTGTGCCTGAGCCTGAGCCTGAGCCTGAGCCTGAGCCTGAGCCTGAGCCTGAGCCTGAGCCTGAGCCTGAGCCTGAGCCTGAGCCTGAGCCTGAGCCTGTGCCTGAGCCTGAGCCTGAGCCTGAGCCTGAGCCTGAGCCTGAGCCTGAGCCTGTGCCTGTGCCTGTGCCTGTGCCTGTGCCTGTGCCTGTGCCTGTGCCTGTGCCTGTGCCTGTGCCTGTGCCTGTGCCTGTGCCTGTG
>SRPX01000297.1:0-32889 GCA_018360215.1 Claviceps spartinae
CCACCTGCCTCCTCAGAATTACCGCATCAGGCAAATCTGATGGATCCTGGCGAATTCGTGATTTTGGTACCAATCGAAGTCTATTCGAGATATTAATCTTAATCTGACGGCCGAAGTATGCGGAGCCTTAAACGTAAGCTACGCACGATGAGATGGCCATGGGCAGGGCTGAGCCGATTTCTTGCGATCTCAAGAGAGGAAAAGGGCCATACCTAGGCAGACGCTTACTAGAATTTGTGTATCGTGAGGCAACTACATATGATGGTCATGTCACGGCAAATGCGCGCGATAGTTGTGATTACCAAGTTGTACGGAAGTGTTGGAATCGCCGCCCTCATTCAATCAACGGGGGGCTCAAATTCACAATCGATTGGACCCACAAAGTTGGGACTGAGCGACGCAATTTTCACTACCGGCGCGCTTATCCCATAGGTAGTTCTAACAAGTCAAAAAAGATCAAGTGCAACACATCGTGCACAAGCAGCTGGAAAGCACTTGCTTCCATTCAATGATCGACTCAAAAAAAAAAAGGCTTCTCGTAAGAACTAAAAAAAGAACGGGGTCCTATCCTGGAAGACACGCTGGCGCGCGTGGCACAAACCTTCAAAAAGAGTTGCGGGCGCCCCTGCATTGCCAACTCCGGTACAGGGAATCGAACCCTGGGCTGCTCGGTGAGAACGAGCGATGTTAGCCACTACACCATACCGGATTGTGGTGCCTGTTGGGACACAATTTCACAATATAACCGAAACACTAACTGTTCATGATGCCCAAGGTGGCGTAATTTAGAGAGTCGATTGCATGGCATAATATGAGTCGTAGGATTTGTTCAGACGCATGGCTGAACTCGAGTACTTGCAAGTTGCACGGTGCCGCTGGTTTTACAATGGCGTGGGTGGAGTGCATGTTTCCGAAATCTTCTGAAATATCTGACAGGATTTGCTGCATGTCCCTACACTGTGGCTGAACTGGTGACCCGACATGAGTTGTAGAGCAAGCAGTGCACATGATTACTTTTTGCAAATACGTATGCAACCAGACCATTGACAGAAGATATTCGCATATAGCTACACATAGCTATACCCGAGAGTTCTATTCATGTTAACGAATCTACGATCGATCGAACTGTGAGGTAAAGATGGACCTCGGAAGTCGTTGTGCGTTTGAACTTTGCACTGTGCAGAGCCTAAAGTCATGACTCATGTTGCTCGTTCGAATTCTCCGAATCATTGTTCGGCTCGCCCACGGTTTCGTCAAGTTGTTCAGCTATGCACGCAATCAACTCATCCTGCGACATAGCCGAACCAGAGTCGTTGACAAACTGCTCGTACGCGGCCTGGTCTGGCTCCGGGGGAGCAAGCGTAAGGTTGGCGACGCCGGCTCTCTTCGCCATACCCTCCGCGCCAAGACGCCAGTGCATCTCTTCGGCTTCTTCCCAAGGCTTCTTCAGCTCTTGTCCAATCTTGGACCACATCTCTGGCTTGAATCTAAGAAACGTGTGAGTCAGTGAGTGTTGAGCGGTTGTGTATGGGGAGCATTGAGCAAGTTTCTGGAGTTTCAGCTAGCCTTGCTCGAGCCTTGGTGGATCATGGCCTACCTCTGGTACAGTTTATGGAGTTTACTCTGCGGTTCTGAGCTACACTCACTAGCCTTTCTTAGAAGATTCTCACAGTATACCCGGCAACTATCGGCAGTTCGTCCAGGCAAACACTTCGAGGTTTCTTCCCATGTCATGTTAGACTTGAGGCATGCCATGAGGGATTTAAGTTCCTCTCGACTCCATGTTTCTTTCGTGATGTCTTGCTGCTGATCATTTGATTGTAACTCAGCGTCGTGCACTCGGGCAGGAGGAGGGTCGGCGCAGGCCGCGGAAAGAGATTTATCGCCGGCACTCTCCGCAGGTTGTGCCATTCTGCTTCTAATCTGCCAATGAAGCGCTTCCGCTTCTCTCCACGGTATCGCCAATCTTTTGGCGATTTTATCCCACATCTCAGCTTTGAGACTAACAGGCACGTTAGTATGAAAAAAAAAAGAATGACAATTTGAGAGGTGCGAAGAAAGCGTCGGGGATGTTTAATTGCCGTGCTCACTGCTCAGCGCTCGAGTCCCGACGGTCCGTGACCTACCTTTCATACAGTCTGGCTAGCTTAATCTCTTCTTCGTGGCCCCAACCCCTGCGCAAGACGTCGCCGCAATGATTCAGGCAACTATTGACAGTCCTTCCAGGTAAGTGGTCCGAAATTTCCTGCCACGTTTTATCGGCCGCTCTGAGTTGGAAAAGGAGTTTTTCTTCTTCTGCTGTCCATTTCCTTCTTTCATTTTTCAACTGTAAACTGCCCGTCTCAGAAACGTCTTGAAACTTGCGGCGGTGTGAGTGACGAGCTTGGCAAGCGCTGGGAGTCCTCTCTAAACGCTCCGAAATTTCTTGCCACGTCTTGTCGGACGCTTTGAGTTGAACAAGAAGTTTTTCTTCTTCTGCTGTCCATTTAAATCTTTCATTTTTCAACTTTTCAGTCTCGGAAACTTTTTCGATGCATTTTCCGTAACGACTTTGGCAAGCGTAGGAAGTCCTCCCTAAATCTTCCGAAATTTCTTGCCACTTCTCACCCGCCTCTTTGAGTGTAAGCAAGTGTTTGTCTTCCTCTTCTGTCCAAGGTTTCAACTTGTTCAGCTTGGCCTGTAGACTACCTTCGGGCATTTCAGTCTCATAAGCATCGAAGCGTTTTTCGTAACGACGCTGGCAATCAAGGTCAGTCCTCCCAGGTAAGCGGTTCGCAATTTCCGGCCACGTCTTATCGGACGCTTTGAGTTGAAAAAGACTTTTTTCCTCTTCTGCTGTCCATTCCTCTTCAGTTTCCAACTGTAAACTGCCTTGGGAAGTTTCAGTCTCGGGAACTTGGAAGCGTTTTCCGAAGTAATGACTTCGACAAGCGCCGGGAGTCCTCCCCATACTTTCCGAAATTTCTTTCCACGTCCTACCTGCCTTTTTGAGTTCAAGCAAGAGTTTGTTTTCCTCATCTGTCCAAGGTTTGTTCAACTTGGCCTGTAGACTGGCTTTGGAGCCTGGAAAAACCACAAAGCGTTGTTTGTACTGATTTTGGCAAGCTCGAGGAGTCCTTTCCAACTTTTCCGAAATTTTTTGCCATGATTCACCTGCCTCTTTGAGTGTTAGCAAGAGTTCGTGTTCCTCTAACGTCCAAAACTTTCCCGAATTGGTCTGTAGACTGTCGCCATTGTCTTCGGACACCATGACGACGAGAATAGGACGGAACGTCAGAGTTACGAGTGAGTGGTAGTCAAATGAGGTTATGAAACTGTGAAAGTCGGATACCGAAGTCTCTCGTCTTTCTCAATTTCGTGAACAGTTGTTGCCGCCGTATTATGATCAATATCAAGGAGGTGAAGTTGTAGGTTTAGATACAAGGCAAGGTTCAAAGGCAAGAGAAAGCAGACTTGCTGAAGATTTATATAGTTTCGCGGGCGTCCGAAGATACTCGAACCTACGATCGACTCCACAATAGCCTGGCCGTCCGTGAATAATGGGGAGTGGCAGTGCCATTCATTATCTTAGATGGCACTCCCGTGTTCAGACACCCGCCCATGGGACGAAGGTCGGAAGGTGGAAAATGCAGGTTGAAAAGTTAAAACGGACGATGAACAACGTCACGACTCACGCGTGCGAAGCGTCAGGGTGGTTTACGCCAACGACTGACCGAAAGAAGGTGGCAGAATCGAATAACACGCATTAGCTGTTGAACGAATGGCTGAGATTGCGTGATGAACATTGGAGAGCAAGGGGGGCGAGCATGAAAGTGTACTCTTAGTGGCCGGTCGGTTGGCGGGAAGTTGTAACATTGAAAGGTGCATACAGTGTGATCGGTCTGAACAGTCGGCCAAACAAATTGGCAACAAGTACGCAGCCATTTGACTATCTGAAATGCATGCAGGTCCTGACGGATAGGGAATTGAATGGCGTTCCGCGTTCAGTTTGGTGGTAGCGAATCTTTGTGTAGCGGCTAGAAGAACTGCTGGATGTCAGCGACACGTAAATGAGTGAACATTGAAAGACACGGGCGCATAAGACATTGCACATGACAGCAGCCGTGAACTTCTCATACATACATGGATCGCTTTGGAAAAAGGAAACAAGATGGACAGACAGACGGAGGAGCGCTCAACTGTTGCTGTTTCAGCTGCTGCTGCTGCATGTAGGCGCGCGCTTGCGAATGCTTGTACGGAGCGGCTACAGACGTGTCGTGTTCCATCTCTTTTTCTCGTCGTTCACGGACCACCAGTTGTCTGGTCATTGACCGTTGGAACTTGGGTCGTATTGTATCGGATCCTTGCCGCGCAGAGACACGGGCACTTTGACAAACGCAAAACGGCGAAGCATTACAGTATACGGTATAGGTACGTATATTTCAGAACTGTGTCCTGTGGACTGCGACACAGCGAATCAGCGATGCAGCATACATCGGATTATCCCGGACATGCGGAAGAATCCGGGGTGATCCGGGTCGTGAAGGGAGAGAATACCTATACCACCTACACACGGAGTACCTACCTAGGGTCCTAGGCAGTGTAGAGTCTAGACGGAGTGGTAGAAGTAGATAGATGTGGATAGATGTAGATAGATGGACAACACTGGTCCTAGGTACATAGGAACAGGGATATAGGTACACTTACAAGTTACAGGCTACATTTAGGCTATCATAGTGCCTGACAATGAAACAATCAAGTGATCGCATCGGGCAAGAAAAAGGGTACGCGAGTGCTCCGATTGGCGGATCTGATTCGTATGTACATACATGTAACATACCTCTAAGGTACCTAACCTACCTAAGGTACCTGTACATGTACCTGGTAGCGGTCACTGCTCCGCTTTCGGTCAATGGAAAATACGGAGTAGGACGGAGCCTCAGCCACAAGGCCCTGTAGATTCTTCTGCGTGCTCTCACGCAGAAGAATCTACACGCAGAAGAATCTACACGCAGAAGAATCTACAGGGCCTAGAATCAAGGCGAACATCGAAGTGCGTTTCGCATGATCCGGAGCGCGTTGTCGGACCGCCCGGCTTCACATGGCACAACCGTTCCGACACGTGAGATTGGCTGCCAGCTCGACTGCGCACCACACCATTCATCTTTTAATTTCGTTGCCAATTCCCGTGCCACTTCGCTAGGTCCTTGAGGCATTGCTGCCTCACGCTTCTCTGCGATTAACTCGCCGATTCATCCTGGTTCTCTCTGCGAGACAGTCAACGGTAACCAACTTTCAGGACACCTTGCGCGCGATGATCAGCTTCCTGGGTCTGTACCGCAACGTCAGGAAAGACGGCCAAGCCGATACACTTGAGAAGAGCGCACCAAGTTCCTTGAGTTTTCTCGGAGGAATACTCGTTGAGCGATCTCGCTTATGGAATCGGCGGGTCCTTCGATCACGGCAACAAGGCGCAGTCTGTCTTGCCAACGGCGCTACTGCGGCCACAGACTCAGGCTTTGTCCTTGACACAACGGCCGAACTACGCGGTCTAACATGAATTCCACCCTTTACATCCATGTCACCTTCACATCAATGCCACCGCCGATCGCCGCCGCTGCCGCCGTCGCCGTCTTGGTGAGAGCTTTGCATATCGCTGGCAACTCACACGGACAACACTACGTCACAGACTCTCCGCTGAACGTTTACCTCCGCCGGACTTTGTCACCCGGGCTCTATCCTCAACTCCAGACGTACACGGCTGCCGCCAAATCATCGAAACGTTCTGTGCTTATGACAACCAGGTCCTTTGCTGGCGCCATTTCATCTTCGGTGCAGTTGGATTAATGCCCCCGCCTTCGGCAGGTACAACACGTTCATCCACTTTAGGAGCAAAGCCAGTCCATCGCGCCTGCCGCATATGCGGTGACGGTGCGGTTACTTTCCCTGCAAGAGCGCCCAACGTCCACAGGAGCGTATTCGCGTGGCCCAAGGCCTGTTTTTTTAAACTCCTCGACCCGCCGCAGCGGACGAAACCGCGGTTTCTCGCTCACAGGGGAGTCCGCGCTCTCTGCCATCCCATGTTCCCGACTTCCGAGACTGACCATCGGGGTCTCAATCTTTCACCCAGCCTCGACAGTCTATAACTGTTGCTCCGTGGGAGCAAGGCGACAAAACCCACAAAGGCGTCACTATCACTATGGCGGCTACCGACAGCTGGCCTGTCCAGTCCAGAATGCCGTCGTGCTACTCCACGCTAAGTCCTCTTCAGGGTCATCGAGTCCGCTCCTCACCTTCTTCCCTGCGCGGTCGAACGGAAGCACCTGTTCACGACCTTCCGCCGCCGCCTTGCCCCGATAGGGTTCTCTGCCTTTCGCATCACCGGTCATAGCTGGCGTTGCGACGCGGCACAGCACGCAGAACTTAGAAGAGGCAGGTGTGTGCCGAGAACAGATCCAAACGCTCGGCCGTTGGTGGTCGGACGCCGTCGATCGTTACCACAGAGCGTTTCCGCAGCAATCATTCGCATTGCAGAACCAAAACCAAAACAACAACATTGGCGCGTGAGCTTGGGGCCTTCCTTCTCGTACGAATGGCCTGCTACTACGACCCGCGACGCTCTCTCAGAGCCCCGGGCCGGACGCACATCCGGACGCTACCGGCCGGAAGCCCGTCTTCGTGAAGAGCTCCCACAGTGACTCTCTCGCCCACGAAGACCTTCCCCGGTCTCCGGCAGGCCTACATGCGGCTTACGCCTCCCCAATCAAGCAACTGATTAAAGCAACTAAAAGACCATCTCTCTCCCTCTCTTTGCATCGGTTTTGGCGTAGTGAATAAATCACTCCATTATCCCGCGCTTCTGTCATTTATTGTCGCTCCCTCACATTTCACTTGTGAGATGTTGTTGCTTGTTGAGACACTTTCTGTGATGGAGGGACTATTTACATAAAGTTGTTGTGTCAGGTTGGATTTGCATGTTTCTCTTGCTGTTTCTTAGTCACATTCCGTTCTGTTGGTTACCAAGGCATCTGGAAAGGTTGCCCCAGACATCCGAAGTTCAACACAAGGCAGATCAGTTTGGGCATTCGGTTGAAAGAGTTGAGGGAGGCCACTGGGGAAAGAAAAGGAGAAAAGAGGAGGGGAGCTGGGGTTTGTCTTGTTTTGAGGACTTCGTTTCTGTCGTGCGGATAGTAAATTGAGTCTCGTTCTATCTTCTCTTTCTACCTAGTCTGGCAGATTTTGTCAGATCCATCAGCAGTTCTTCTCTTGTCCTTTCTCAGTGAGCTGAGATTCTGTTCTTTGTCCGTCTGGACACCCGTTCGACCTTTGTCCGGGTTTTTACTTTTTGCGGCCCTCCGTCCTCCGAGTTTTCACTTGAGGGCAGGTGTACAAGGACGCGATGATATGTATCATGTCTCCTCTGACTTTGAATCGCGATTGGTCGCGCAAGAATGGGGTCCGCTGGCCAACCCAGCCAGGAGCCTTCATCAAAGAGACTATGCGACTTGCGTCGCAGACCCTTGCCTCGGTGTTTCCTACCTCTTGGCGCATCCGGCACAGCTTCGCGTTACTGCATTTTTACCTATAGTCCGATGTGAGTAGTCACCAGGCCAGGAATACTTTTTTTTCAAGTTCACTGGTGCTAATCAAACTCGTGCCCTAGTCACTGACGAATTGAACAGCTGGGTGACAGCTTGTGCTCTGATTTATCGCGTCAGGACGGTCAGGTGGCTGTGTTTGGTGAACGCACGTCGCACCCCGATCCTATGAGACAAATTTGTCACAGGGTATATAGGGGTATGTATATACCGCACATCAGATTGGCCAGACGGCTGCACCCATTCTTTTGTGCAAGACAATTCCAGGTTGCTAGTAGGCGCCTAGGCATGAGTAGAGAGCATTGCGGCTTTTGGCAATGCACCGTCAACATACGTTGAGTGAGAACGAGCCGCTTGCTTTTTGATGCCGCATTTTGCCGGCTTGCAACTCCGCCAAGAATTGCATCTTTCTGTTACAGTGCCCCGAGAAGTGTATCAAATGCCATGTGAACATCTGACGTGCACCTCAGAACACAACGACGAACGTCGCGTGACTCAGAAGCGAATTTTCACAAATCAGAACGGAGGACATCTCCATACCGAGATCGTTGTGTGGGACACAGAGCGAGAACGAGGAGCATGATAGCATCTCCATTACCGATGGCTCAGGATTCTCGAAGAGCCAAACGGAGACCAGTTTAGTCCCAAGTCCAGAACTACCTACTCCCGTCGCATACAGATTTTGGTAGCGCCCACTAAGGCTATGCGCAAAGTCGCGTATTCCGCGCATGGTCCGCAGCTTTCCAAGAATTTGCTGCACCTGTGACCTGCTGATCACGCCGCGACAGCGATAAAGTATGTATTGCGCTGCAGTTGGAACTTGGTTGAAGTGTCATACATGAGTTTGAACTATACGACAGATGGTGAGGCAAACGTTTCGGTATATTATGTGCAGCTGTGTCTATCTTCGTTGGCGTCCACTGGTATACCGTATGACTCATGAGACTGGCAGACGTCATATTTTGCGAATAAAGACGAACCATATAAGTAATTACATCCTATGATAGCCCAGCTCTAAGCTCTTATCGCGGGTGTCTGCGCCGTCGTCTGGTGATTTGCCCAATCCCGTTGCGCCATGGACGACGGACAAAGAACATGTATCGTACAAGTCCCTGGATTTTGCATAATCGACACACTCTATTTGCCGAAGACTAGACATATATCTTACATAACAAATCCGGTTATACCCGAGCAGAAGTTGAAAACACTCCCACTCGAAATGCACAAGCTACCTACCTATGTACTTACATAAAACATGATACCAGGTACCTTCCTACTTGGGGTTTTGGAGGCCATCCAGCTGCTGAGTTGCAGCCTGCAGCAACATCACTTTGCATCTGTTTTAATTGCGGTCACGATGTGCGAACTATGCATCTGTTTCTTTTTTTTCGTCCAAGTCTTGTCCACCACAACACGACGCCCAAGTGAGGGGCTTTGCTCTGGCTTCACCGAATGGGAACTACAGCAAGTCAGCAACGTGGCGGCTTGGCTGCTGGGTCCTGGCAACGGATCGGCAGAAGGAAAACTTATTACAGCTTGAATACACGAAACGACAAAGATAACGTGGCAATTCACGCAGAAAGACAAGCCGCGAAATGGTCAAGGAGACCATACGTATCATGTATGATCTCGAGGTGCACCGTGCCAGTGGTTCATCACGACCTCAAAACACCAAGTTCAACTAGTATGTCTTGTTTCCGATCATCTGGCTGCCTGTTGAAGCAAATCAACAATGGTCTTGCAGGGTCAACATATGGAATTTTGGTTCAATGGCCGGTCCAGCGACCCTAAATAAGTACGTGATCACATTCTTCTACTCCGCTTCTTCCAGTGTTCACTATAGAAGAAGCGGAGTATCTCAGAAGATATCGGTCGACGGCAGACGGCTTGTTCGTTGCTTTAACTCTGTTGATGAAAACATGGGAGCATAAAATAATGGATAGTGGTAGATAAGAACGGCTGGAAGTGCATACCGCCGTTCGCGTTTTAGCGCAGACAAAAATAAACCCTTTTCTTATGACAGGTGAGTCGTGAAATTATGCCCTTCTGCCAAACTAATCCATTGCTCAACACTTGAGTCTTGTTACAGTTGTAGCTTGGCAGAGAGTCGAGACCACGGATATCCGATGAAACAAAAAGCAGCGAAATATTGGCCCGCTGCCCGCATTATGCAGCAGTATGGACAAAGATAGCTAGTCTAATAGCACTGGAGTCTACTATCTGGGTGGACACTTAGACGTCTTCACGATGGGCTATAAGAAGTGAGTTCTCGTTGTCTTGATGCGAACGTCGAAGTTGAATCCAGGCTCCAGCCATTATCCACGCCACCGCCCACCCAACACGTTACACCTCTCCCAGCACTCCTTCCAAGTTCATAAAGCCATACCAGGACCCAATCATATATTATCTCATCACGTCTTTGCCGAGCCTGAAAGAAATGGAAAGCAAAAGTTCCGAAACCGAGGCCGTGGTCGGGCCTTGGGTACCCAGAATGCTCGATGAGTTTAGAAGCGAGATCCCCAAAGTTGCCGCTCTCCCATACGCAACATTTCGGTAAGAAGTTCGGTCATGAAAATCTGATTGTATGACTTCGTCACCGCTAAGACTGTTGGTATGCTTAGTGGTGCAGCCCATGAAAATCTAAAGACAGTGGATCCTTATCACGCGACTGCGCGATTGACCAAGGATGGGTCCAGTAAGGGAAGCGGTGTGACTGTTCATATATATCCGGATGGACAAGTATCACAATCACGAAAAGATAAAAAACCTTTTGTTGCAAAAGCCGCTACAACAGAAGAAATGGGTCATGAAATTCAATTCTTTAATCCCGCGCAACACAGAACATCCTCGGACAGTCCGGGAAATGCAGATGGCGCGAGGGGCTCAAGGGCATAGCTCATACAGGCTCAACACCATAAGCCTGCGTACCCCGCGCGCACACCTCTCTATTTCTCTTGTTGGATAGCTAGTATTGAATTGAATCATTGAGGCCACTCAGCCTTCCGGGTTTCCACCTTTTTCGGCCTTCCGACTGTGAGAAATCGGATACCCCTACCGACCCGACCTGACCAAAAGGTCGGAACACTAAGCAGCAAGCTGGTAGGGGTCCAGACTAAATGGGAAGATGGACCAATACCTACCTACTCAATCATCATCCTCACGAGTCACGACTCACGAGTTCACGACAGGATCTTAGCCCTCAAAACACGACAAAAACCCAACTCCCTTTCATCTCTCCTTTTCTATCCCCAGTGGGCTCAAATCTTTTAAGCAAATGCCCCAAACCTTTGTTGAACTTCGGATGTCTCGGGCAATCTCTCCAGATGCCTTGGTAACCAACAGAACGGAATGTGGCTAAGGAACAGCAAGACATGCATATCCAATCTGACACAACAACTTCATGGAAAGTGTCCCTCCATCGCAAAAAAAGTCTCAACAAGCAACAACATCTCACAAGTGAAATGTGAGGGAGCGATGATAGGTGGCAGAAGTGCGGGAGTGATTGACCGAAAGCGGAGTGCGATCGGGTTCTCACTTCTGGCAAAGCGCTTTTCAGCCAATTTATGGAGTATACCTCATATGTACCTATGTACCTACATGGCGCTAGGTGGTGGCTGCACGGAAAGGCGGGTTATGGGGCGATAAGCGAGGCAGTAACTACAGGCTACAATGTATACACCAATAAGCGTCCAACAATCGGTCACGTGTTGATGACGAAAGCGCCGATTACGGCGATCCGGCGATTCAATCGGGCCACTGGTCTTGTATTGCATCGGGTGGTCCGCAGCGAGCCCCTGTCTGCCGCCGGTCGGTTCCTAGAGGCTTGAACTGCTGTCAGCCTGTCACCCCTTTGGGTTCATCAAAACTCCAACCCACTCGCGCCCTGAACAAGTTTGGAACACAATCCTGTGTCGAGCCGCAAACTCCACGATCAAGACACGCTCTGAAAAATGCCATGCAACTGGACGCGATTTTTTCTTCCAGCGCAGCGCGGCGGACCGGCGCATGTTTTTTCTGAGCCCGTTGAAGAAGCACGTTGGCCAGAACGCTTGAACTACTATCATCCGACCGAGCCGGGCCAGATACTCAGCGGCAGATTCAAGACAATTGCAAAGCTTGGGTACGGACCTGGATCTACAGTCTGGTTGGCGGAAAACTTGGAATGGTCAGAATAAGTTACACTCCAGTTATCAATCACAATGGCTCTGTTTTAACGTTCAAATAGCAAGATATGGTCCAAGTCAAAGCTCCCGCGCTACGTCAGCATCAAGATCGCAGCTCTAGACCATGATGGAGATGCTGCTGAGGAGATAGAGTTTCTAAAGCTGATTTCAAATGCGAACCCGTCCCATGAGGGTCTCAAGTACATCCGTGTACCCCTTGATACATTCGACTTGAAAGGTGAGAATGGGACGCACCACTGTCTAGTGTTCGAACCCATGCAGGAGACTCTCTACAGATGCCAACGAGATCTGCCCGGCGAGAAGTTTAAGCTCCCACAATTCAAAGCGTATATGTACCTGCTTCTTCAAGCGTTGGACTACTTGCATACAGAGTGCCGTCTGATCCATACAGGTAAGAATCTCGCGTGACTCTTGTCTCGGCTCTCTTGCGTCACGTGTGTGCTGCTGACCATGTTAGACATCAAGGACGACAATATCTTGCTTTCGCCAATGCTAGATGCTGATATCAAACCGTTTGCGAATTACTGTAAGGCCAGCGCCCAGCCTAGGTACATCCGGCAGGAAGACGGACGCGTGACTTTTGTGTCGCATGATGAAATACTTGGCAGTCGAGGCACTCTATACCCTAGGCTTGCGGACTTCAATACCTGCTTCCCTATCCTACCCGGAAACTATTGTTATTCATCTCTAATCCAATCTGATCGATATCGCGCCCCTGAAGTCTTTCTTGGCATCCCATGGTCTTACAAGGTCGATATATGGAATCTTGGTTTGATGGTAAGTCCAAACCCCCAAGTACATCGATTTCCTCAATCTCATTCGTCTTCATCTTTCTCTAACTATCGCAGATGTGGAATCTTCTAGGAGATGTCGACATGTTAGAGAGTTCCGTAGGCGACGACGGTAAATACGATGCACACGTCCATCTTGCTCAACTGATCAGTATGACTGGGGAAGCTCCCGCACTTGTGGTAAGGAGAGAACGATTGTGCCGTGAGGACAAGCTTGACCGTGCTATCGTGAACCCGAGAGGTAAAGAGTGCGAAACAATGAACGAGTATTGGGGCGGACCCTTCTTCGACGACGAGGGTACGTTACACTTTCAGGACGGTAGGCTACAAGTTTCATCACCAAGATTGACCAATTGCTCTATAGGATGCATGATTCGCAAAGACTTGATCAAAAAGAAGAATAGCCTTCCTGAATTTTTGAATGAATTCACCGAGAAGGACAGGAGTCAGTTCCTAGACCTCGCTAACAATATGATACGATGGGTGCCTGAGAATCGGAAAACCGCTGCAGAGCTTTTGCAACATCCCTTTTTCATTCACGAAGATTAGTACAGTGTAATTGGAGGCGCATTGCTAAGAAATTGAGTGCTATCTAACATACATCCCGCACGCCGCAACGCCGCAAGCTCACTTTCCAGTCCTGAGTCACCTTGAAAAAATGCCCATTGCCCTCCCTGTACGATCATCTACGATGACAGATTACAGGAGGCTGGAGCTGGTGTTAGACTGCCCGGCATTGAGCGGAGAAGCAATGAAGCATGCTCACAGAAACAGGTCGCGTTCAACGCGCTTCCTTCGAAATCTCACGCAATCATCGTGCAGCGTGCTCTGTCAGATGATACAATTATAGATTCCTCACTCCCCGCGTTCTACTAGAACTCTTCCGCACGGGGGCAAATTGCAACTAAGAAGTCGGAAGTTGGTGCTGGAGCCTGAGCCCTGAGGTAATTTCAACGCTATGCGGCTAATAGCTATATCTTTTCTGCCCCATGCAATTCGGCTCGGAGCCTCGGGTACGACAAAATTCTGCCCACTTGATCCTCACATCGCTTCTGGCAGTCGTCTTCAAATTCGGCCACTGGTCTTCAATACTGCGCGTCTTGAAGTCTTGAAAGTTTGAAAGTTGACCATGGCGAGCCCGGCCGAGCCGTCACTTTTAGTCGAGTGACTTCGAGAAGTTCGAGACAGCCTACAGAGTAGTACAGACACCGGTGAACCGTGACCGAACTACTCCTCCATGAGTCCTTGTAGAGCCACAGTCAATTATTGCGTTCTGAATTGACACTCATCAGTTCTAACTTCCAAGCCCACTATACCTCCCTTGTCACGACTCACAGCAGGCTTGTAAGAACCATGTCGAACTTCTCGAAAAGACAAGCATGGCTTGCAGTATGCGCTTTGAGGGTCGATAAATGGTTGTAAGAACCGCGAAGTCGTCTGGAAACGTTACATGTACGTGATTGCTATAGAGGAGCTAGAGGAGACTGGAGTTGCTCGCTGAGCTGCATGCTTCCATGGAAAATTGGAAATCAAGCCAGTGGCCTCGCCGCCTCATAGTTCATACATAAAAGGCGCTAGGCTCATAGTCAGTCTGGCCTCAGCTAGGATGACTTGGCGAGTTTTAACCTTTGCCTGCATTCAGAATATTCTGTATCGTGATTCGTCCGTAGCGAGGTGTCGCCTCAGGCCTGCGGCCTGTAGACTGTAGTTGCCAATGGACAGCGGGATTCAGAACAATATGCACCAGCGAGTTTTCGGTTCAATGTGATACATGTTTGAGGCTACACTCTAGTGACTCTGCTCACACCTGAACAGGTTACAGCATATTACACTAGTTTTCTCTTCCGACCATGGAATAATCACTGGCCGTTTCGGGTAGAGCAACGCTTCACAAACTCCCTCAAAGTACATCGCTCCAACTGTCAACAGCTCGCTCCTCTGGCTCGTTTTAGCATTTAGGTACAAAAGGAATGTATTGTTTCGTTACCCGTAGCACAGAGTCCCACAAATGCAACGTCATGACGGTCATGTTACATCCTATTATCCTCAGCGTTGGTGAAAATGAAGACCAAGTGCATGAAGGCAATGTGCTAAGTGCTTCGACTCTCGAGGGCCAAACAATCCATTCATACCCAGTCGGAGCGGCGACGGAGCCAGTTCGTCCAAGTTCTAATCTTCTTGAATGAAGAAGAGATGTTCCAAAAGCTCTGCAGCAGTTTTCCGAGTCTCAGGCACCCATCCTTTCTCTCCTGATTCTTGACTCCCCTCCCTCCTCACTCCGATGGCTAACCACTATACACTCCTACAGAAGAAGCACATGGCTTACAGCAAGAACAAGGATGATGACACGAAAGCCCAGGACGCTCTCGCCAAATGTAAACGGTACGAGTTCCTCTTCAAATGTAGTAGCGAAGCCTTTGAAAAGGCAGAAAAGTACTACAACCATTGCGACAAGGCGGCTGCATATTACCTCGCCATCGTCCTCGACCCCCGCGACAAAATGAACTGGTTTCATCAACCATGGGACAAGTATCCCACTACGAAGGCCACGTGGATACCCGGTGTACGTCGTCAAGTCCTAGAAGTCTGGGATGACGAGTATTACCAAGCACCATCCGCCGCTCCCCCGACACGATCTGGAGATTCTGATGAACCAAGTCCCTGCAAGATTTCATCATCATCAAAATATGCCCGATTTTTTACGAACAGGCACGTTGTCAGCGGCCAGGCACCCCAAGCCGTCGACCACTTCCGCCAGTATCTCGACGAAGATCCGATCGCCGCGGAAAAAGACTTCGATGTCATAGATTACTGGATGAAACGCCGGGAGGTAATACGCAGCCGCCTTGTCGCAATGGTTGTAGTACTTTTCTGCCTTTTCAAAGGCTTCGCTACTACATTTGAAGAGGAACTCGTACCGTTTACATTTGGCGAGAGCGTCCTGGGCTTTCGTGTCAAAGATTGATATCATTGAGGCATGTGAGTGTCTTCGGCAGTGGTTGGGAGTCGCCGAGAAGGATGAGAGCGATTTGCTTAAAGCGGAGGAGGAAGCTTTGCAAGGCTACCAACACATTAATATTCTTGGCAACAATCAGGAACACGGCGGTATTCTCGATGGCCCTGAGTTTGATCAGAAAATCGAGGATGACGAATAATCGCGAGCATGTGACGCTTTGGGAGCGCCTTTCTCATGTCTCGACTGTATTTTAGTATAAGTGCATCCCCAATAGAAGTGTCGCGAGACCAGTGTTCACCATCGTCAAAATGAGGTGTCCGTCGTTTGTTGACACGTTTTTGTCATCGAGAGGCTGCTAGTTACAAGGGTGTCACAGAACTTAGTTGAACAATGGAAGTAGTGCTGATATGGTCGAGTAATGCAAAATTACTGCGTATGATATTGATTCTCGCTCGAGAAGAAGTCTCTTGGTTGTAGACTCGTAGTGGGCACTAGGCCCCTTGTTGCTTGTTGCGGGCAGGTGAGTTCTTCAGTTGCCTCACTCATTTGAGTCTTAAGACGGTCATGGCGTAACATTGCACCCTTCGACATCACTCAATTTATAAGGCTGTATTGAAACAACCTCGCTTGAAGTTGGTGCAGATATCATGAGGGCGACTTCGAGAGACAATGATGTCATTGACAGGTTTGGTTATAGCTGCTGCTGCATGATTCAGAACTGAAGCTAGTACGGTCCACGGAAATTTGGGGTATGGCATTGTACTCCGAGGAATTCCCAGATAAAATAAAACATGGAGAAGGAATCGATCTGATTCGAAACGAGAGTCGGTCACGATGTTACGACGTAACATCGTTGTACGTCGGAGATGCGTAGCGTCGGAAGCGACGACAATCGAATGATGACAGATGACGGTTTCGATCTCTGGTCTTCCACGCTGCGCCACTCACTCTCATACGTAGGTAGGTAGGTAGGTATGCATGACCATTGACAAGTCACAATTATGTCATGTCACATGGCCTTATAGTAAGGGTAGATTTGAGGCAAAAGTTTCGGTACAGCCGTTTCGATCGTGCACTGCTATGACTCACTCGAGTCATGAGTGCATGCGCTGGCGTACAGCATGGCTAGGTACCTATATACCTAATTGGCTAGGTCCCTATGCATATGACATGTGAGGGCACTCCGTACCAGGTACATTAGGTGAGTACCTACAGGTATGCATTTCATAGGTACGGAGTACCTACTGCGTACTCCGTACATGCGGAGAGTACATACGACCATACACACGTGACACCTGTGAATAGTGATGGGCATCCCTGCTAGCGCCCGCACTGAGATTACCCCATCTTGGCATCCAGCGGGGTATCTGGTCGGCAAATTTCCATCGCGGCCAAACTCTGCCCTGTATCTTTCTTCATCCACCTGTCGTCCACCACAATACACCATTGCAAGGTTGGCATCCCTTCTAGCTTCTGCAACAAGATGACCTCTGAGGTCCAACTGCGGGGCCATGGTCTGGATTCCCCGAATCAATACGACAGCAACGTTGTGAATTTGCAAGTTGCGCGCTGCGGCGCCGGGCGGCAACCGTCGGGAAGGGGCGGGCTTAGCCCAGCATGACACTAACAAGACACGACGGGATACAACGTGGCTATGTACACTAATGTCACGGGGACCATTCAAATTTCGCATCCTGTGATTGTCCATAATCACTGATAGTCGAACCAAAATATTCATGTACGTGAATCCAATTCTTCATGCTTCTGCACCTTGACTTTAGTCTTTGACTACATGACAAGGGCCTCAAGATAGGGAAAGGAACTGATATTGATAGGAAGATGATCAACTCAGAATACGATAATCGATTTCGGTGGAGTGGCTGTAGCCTCTTCAAGAATCAAGGGTATTCTCATGCTTTCTTTGAGTCCTTCGGCAGCTTGCTTTCTAATCCAAACAAGGACCTCAGACGGACAAACGCGCCTCACTGCCTAGAGGCTATGGATGTCCTCCGTGCCGCTGTTTACTACTGCGCCGTCGCTCTGCACCGTCACTTTTCACGTCGGGCGTCTTCGAGAATTGACTCGTCGCTCTTGGCTCATGATGTGTGACCTTGCGTTCCGAGGTGTAAATTTACTTGCACGTGTGACAAACTATCGCAAATGCGGAAATTATTAATCAAAGGAATCTCATAGAAAATATCGGCCTGCCGGATAACCCCGCAGACTACGACGTCGGACGGTGAATACAATCCATTATACGATGCATACGTCCATCAGAATCTTGCCAAGACTTGCACAATTACTCGTAACTCATTTGGGGCAATCACCTGGCCGGCTGGCCCCTGGGAATGGCTGTGATTCTGCAGCCTGCTAGAGAGAGAAAGATTGTATCGTATTTTCATGAACCTGAAGGGTAGAGAGCGTGGAACAATTAACTTATGAACGAGCATTGGAGAGGGCTTTTCTTCCGAATCCGATGACGAGTCACGACGGTACTTTTCGAAACGCGAGGCTACGACTACTATCAGCAACATTGACTAGGTACTCTGTCATCCATGACAGGTTGCATTACTAGCAAACAATCAATCAAAGAGGGGAAGACGTCGCCTTATTGTTACGATGTACGTGTGCCACTCAGTTTGAATCATCCGGCTAGTACTTCAAACTTGTAAGTGTTTCTGGATGCAAAAACTCAAGTTTGAACACTGGACAGTTCAATGTGTTTGAAGTATTCACTATTCAGCGCTTTTGCGTGAGGTTGCGACGTAACACGTTTGGAGAGTCGCAAAGTTACAAATTTCAGTAGGTACAATGCTGAACGTCGAACAAAGCGTTCAATATCAATCGAAGGGAAAGATGACGATCTTGAACATTGTTGAGATGCCGAGTCCCGACTCGCGAAAGAGCCTAGAGCAGTATACAAGAACCTTGCGGACGAGGCTGAAAGTGTGACCATGGTCCATCTTCATGCCACCTGGCACCGTGGCGAATTCTGTGCAGGCAAAGGCCAAATACGCGTCTTTATGACAGGTGACAAATTAAAATGCACCCTCCCTCCTGTTGTTAGCTTTGCAGGGGCTACGGATGAAAGTTGAAACTAACAGTAGACTGACATCAGCTCGCATGAGGCATTATGACGCAGCCAAAATGATAGGTACGGCTACAGCGACCGTCGACACTCTGGGTGAGTCGTGACTCGGGACTCCGAACTCGACGATTGATAATCCTACATACATTAGGCTATAAGAAGCGAGTCTCCAGCGTCTCGATTTGAAGCTTGATTCCTTTAATTTCCGCCATCATTTTTATGTGAACAGTGACCACTGAGACTCTGCCAAAAAAAAAATATTCTCCGGCTCTGCTTCTTATTCCCACATTTTTTGAATATCAATACACTCGTAAAGATGTCTTTGCCCAACTTTGAAAGAAGTCAGAGGATGGCCGAAGCCGATCTCTCTGCCGTGCCTTGGGTAGACAGAATGGTTGACGAGATGAGGAGTGCGAACCCAAAAGCCGCTAGGTTTCCGTACACAGAACTTCGGTATGAATTTCGGTCGTTGAATTATCTTGAGTCAGCACGCTAATATCTTTGCTATATGTAATGCGAAGTGGTCCACCCCGTGCATCTTCGAAGACAAATGAACCCTATCACGCCACTGTGGTACTTCGTAAAGATAAGACCTGCAGGGGAACCGGGATGTCCGTTCATGTGTTTTTGGACGGAACTATAAAACCATCACGAAAACGATACAATGTCTTTACAGCACGAGCGGCATCTGCTGATGAAATGGGTAAGAACGCTCATCTGCTCAACAGCACGGGGGCTGGGGATGGGGAGGCGCAGACAAACGAAACGATTGCGGAGACCTCTCAGGCTCAGGGAGAACAAAAGTCCTCTGGGCAATGAGTAAATCATCAACAGAGGTAAGGTTAATCCGAAGGCCTCCAATCATAAGCGTGCTTTGTAGCTAATTTAGTGAGAGAATCTTCAATCAGGAAATGAGAGCAGTCATGTACGGAGTTAAAAGTTTTCGTATCCTACATAGCGCCGAGCGGAATAAGTAAGAATGATTGAAGATTTGAAGCGTGTCTGTGAGCGAGGCTCTCTGATTGACAATTGTTTCGGCCGATTCATATTGATTCGTTTATTTCAACACATTGCTCAATCTTCAATTCAGATTTCTCGATACAGTTTCTGTGACATTCTACTAAATATAGACAGTAAACTTAAAGCGTCATATTTTGTTGATTAGGTGTATCAGAAGTCTGGAGATCCGAGACCCCAATTCAGTATTCACCAGGATCCAAAGTTGAAGCAGGGATTCGATTTGTGAAAATAGTCAATGATGTTCAAAACTTGGCAGTGCTTGCCTCTATCCTATTCACGGTCCATGACTCCATCCATCTCACGAGTCTCACGTGACACTAGAAGCCCTGCTTTTGGCGTTCAAATCGCGTGAAATCTTTTACTTGTTCCATCTCTTCCTAATCAAACTTTGAAGTGGAAAAATAATGCATATTTGTTCAGCCCATGCTGCCCATTTGACGGATGTTTCACGTTACAGGGTCTTAGGTTTTCTCATAATGCATCATGCCAGGTTTTTCACCGCCTAGAAAGTGGTTTCAATTCCAGAGACAAGTCATTTGATGTTACGGATCCACACCTTTACGGATCCTTCACACATGTATATAGACCGCCCTCCCGACACACACACTCTTCCTTTCCTCCTTTTCCTCCTCATAGCTCGACAGAGATAGATTATATTTGAGTGCCTGTTCGAACTCCCGTTCACAGCCATTTCGTGACATTTGATCGCCTCGATTTTTCCGTCCAGGTCCCAGGATATAGTCAACCTGGATCGGATGAGATTATTTCAAGAGATCACTGTATCTATGTGACAAGGCCTATATCGGGGAGCTTTGATCAATGGATAATGGAATCATGGATTGTTGGAACTAGATGAGAAGATATCAGATGATGGGTTCTAAATCGAAGCAAAGACTTTGGGTCCATGTCTAAGGATCTATGGAGGCTTCCTAGATATCTCCGAGTCGGCGAGTCCTTCGGAAGCCTTCGCCCGTACACTATGATGGTGTTTGGCCGATTGATCTCATTTCCAGGAATCCAGGTCAGGATCCCGGACATGTCCTTTTGCCAGCTCGCTGCTCTTGACTTCTTGGTTACACAAGCTGCTATTCTCTTCTTTGTTCCAACTTGCCTGATTTCTGCCGCCTACTACTACCTAGTTCTTTTGGTATGCACTGCGCAGTGCGGCCCTGCTTATGTTTAGACTTTGTTGCCTGATCTGATCTTTGTCTTCTTTGTTGATGTTTCATGAAGGTTCACACCGCACGGACCAAGTGTGCCTACACGTGTGACACTCAGAAAAAAGGCTCTAGGCTTTTGAGAAACGATTCGACGTCACTTTCAATAGCGCTAAGACTTGTTGTTTGTAAAGTTCTCCCTCGCCCCGGGCGCCGTTCTTTCAAGACATGCGCAAGACGTCAGAGGATGGAAGTTTAGTAGGTCATTCGGTGTGGTTGCAATCGCCACCCTCATTACGGCCCACGGGCGGTGTATGGTGTGAGGGTGGCTCACATGCGCTGATGGACCATGGTTGAAGTGATCAGTCAGCTCGTACCGATTTCCCAACTCGTACGCGCTAAGATCGATGCAATCTCATGTGTTATATGAGACCATACCCTCTTCTCTCTCTCTTTATACTTTCCTTCTCCCCTTTTACAGTTTTACTTCTTCGATCGTCTTGATGAATAGATTGTTCACGCCCGCTCACACTCATAGCGTATACGCTACTATCCCGTATTGCTAGAGAGACACTCAGAGAGACCCCGCATTGCACGATAAATTTAGGTACGTACCTAACCTACCGGTACAATATGCCCGCAACCAATAGCCAGCACACTCCTATCCTGCCATTCCATCACCTTGTTTAGGACCCAATAATCCGTGCGACAATGTCCTTGAAACTCTCTTTGTTTTATGTGCAGCTACCGACAAAATCTTCAAAAGTGTTAGGTGCAGCAGGTACTCTTGTGACCTTGTCTTTTGAGAATTCTCCGAATTGAAGGGCTGTCTGTACACCCGTTTTGTTCAATAGTGCAACCAACCTGGCACCCACGCCTTGAGTAAATTTGTATCGACAAATCAACTGCACGATAAAGAATCGCGTCCAAAAAATTACAATGCGATGCTATTGGAAACGACTTTTCTTCAGAGCCCCGCGCAGCAAGCCGGCGCATGTCTTCTCTGAGCCTATTGAAGAAGCGGTTTGGACTGAACGCTTGAAATACTTTCATCCGACTCAGCCCGGCCAGATTCTCAACGGCAGATTCAAGGCAATTGCAAAACTTGGGTATGGACGTGGATCCACTGTCTGGTTGGCAGAAAACTTGTCATTGTGAGAACGTGCATGATGCTACAGTCCAAATACCAGTCAGAAAAGTCTTGTTTTAACATTCAAATAGTAGAAGATGGCCGAAGTCAAGGCTCCCTCGCTACGTCACTATCAAGATTACAGCTCTGGATATAGATGATGCTGATGAGATAGCGTTCTTGAAGCTCATATCAAATGCTAACCCGTCGCACGGGGGTGTCAATCACATTCGGGTACTACTTGATGTATTCGATTTGCAAGGAGAATATGGAACACACGCCTGTCTAGTGTTCGAACCTATGGGAGAGACTCTCTATCAGTTCCAACGGAGCCTGCCCGGAGCGAGATTCCAGCTACGACATTTTAAAGCGTATATGTACCTGCTTCTCAAAGCGTTGGATTACTTGCATACAGAGTGCCGTCTGATCCATACAGGTAAGAGTCTTGCCTATGGTCTCTTAAGTATGTCGCTGATAATTTTAGACATCAAGGATGACAACATCATGGTTTTTCATATGACTGATTCCGATATCAAACCGTTCGCCAAATCCTGCAAGGCCAGCGCCCAGTCCAAATATGTCCGGAAGGAAGACGGACGTGTGACGTATTTGTCGCATGATGAAATATTTGGCAGCCGAGGAAAACCATGGCCCAGGCTTGCGGACTTCAATACTTGCTTCCCGTTGCTACCCGATGACTTATGTCATACAGCTCCAATCCAATCTCATATATATCGTGCCCCAGAAGTTCTTCTTGGCCTCCCATGGTCTTATAAAGTTGATATATGGAATCTTGGTTTGATGGTAAAGCCAAACCCCCAAGTACATTGACTTGCTCATTCTTCTATATTTTTTCGCTAACTATCGCAGATGTGGAATCTCGTACAAGATACCGATCTGTTCGAGAATCCCGTAGGTGACGACGGTGAATACGATGCACACGTCCATCTTGCTCAAATGGCTAGCCGTTTAGGACCTCCTCCCAGGCTTCTCATAGAGAGGGAAAGACTATGTCGTGAGAATATACAGGATGATCTAGTGAGCCTGAAAGGTAAAGAGTGTGAAACGATGAACCAGTATTGGGGAGGTCCGTTCTTTGACAAAGATGGTACGTTACGAGACGCTTGAGTACAAATTTGAGCAGCAACGTTGACCAATCACTTTAAAACAGGCTGCATGATTCGAAAAGATTTGATCGAAAAGGGAAAGATGTTGCCTCAATTGTTGACAGAGCTTACGGAGGAGGACAAAACTCAGATCCTATCTTTGGCGGCCGATATGATACAATGGCTTCCTGAGAGTCGGAAAACTGCTTCAGAGCTCTTGAAACATCCCTTTTTTCCCCAAGAAACTTAGAACTTCGAGGAGGCCCGAGAGACCCTAGGCCCCAACGAAGCCAATACTGATAATGTTCCAACACAAAATTGCACCTGGGATCTGTCTCTCTCCGACGACTCAAAATTAATCCACGACTCATGAGATGATCATTGATGTGTCAGGGTATGGGAGTTCACAACAGAAGTGACTCGTGAGTGAGGGCTGAGCCTTGAGGGCAAGATCTCAAATGTCGGGGTCAGTGCTTGAAGGTCTTGATCTGAGATGATCCCTGGCCTGTACCATACATGTGCGAGCAACGATGGCACTGTTTTATGGAGCTTCGACTCCATCGCTTGGATCTCCGCTGAAACTTCTGTCCTGAGACTTCCTTCAGTCTCTGTAGACTGTCCTCGGTCTCTGCCTTCGGTCTCTGGCGTTACGCGTGACGCGTGCTTTCTATGATAATATGTCATTATGGTTCTTGTCCATCTCCGCTTGTACCACTACCGATATGATATATCCCTGACATCATGATAAAAGTTGCCTATCTGTGCCATGTGGTACGCTTAATAAGAAGTTTATGGGTGTAATGCTCACTGTATGTGTGCACTTTGACTATCACTACGGCAGTATATACTATAATGGGCTTGGAATTTCCCCATTCTGGACAAATTCTGGCATTTACAGTGTGTAAATTCTATTTTGATATGACTTTGGTGGGGTCAAGGGTGAGATTGTAGTTGACGCGACACGTCAGGTTCATCAATACGAGGGAATTACATATCACTCCAGCGTATTACCATATGTTAGGTGTTTCGTACATGGCAATGTCGCAATGGGTAGCAAACGATGGAGTGAGTCTGCTTTCAGCTACATGATATTCCCGGCCAGGTGCTTTTGAATGTTTTGGGTCGAAGAGAGTTGAATGTGCGTCAGGGTGAGCGAGGGACACTGAGAGGTGATTCCGGTGAGCCGAAAAGGTACGTAGCTCGTTTAATTCATTTTTCAAATCACAGTGACATAAACAGGTTTCAATACTGGGATAACCAGCTTTGGTGGGGAGGGGTCATCAGGGGTGAAGAATCAGATACCAAGTCGACGAGACTATACAAGAAGAATGGCGAGCGATCTGATAGGGAAGTTGGAACTGAGGGTGAATGCACCACCGTATGGATATCATGATTCATGCATGATGCAGGTGATAGCCATTCTGGTCTATCCAGGTGTCCACTGTCTTATTCAGTTAGGCAGACCATGCAAATATGCAATTCAGTTAGAACTACTAATTCGTTTACAGAATTACAGCTTAGCAGGTGTCACTGATGAAACAAGGCCCCAAGGGGCACATCTACAACACGGCAAAAATGATAAAAATGACATGACTACAGTCTACAACGATACTCGAATCCTCTATGAGTCAACGCTTCATGATCTGCTTGTCTCTTAGGTACCATTACGACTATTCATTCTACAGGCGTCAGGATATAAGAAGCAAGCCGTGGGACTGTTTGTGCTAAGTTGTCACGTTGAGTTTTTTGATCACTTTCATTCATCCCGGACAAAACATTCGACAAAAAATGTCGTCTTCCTAAGCACTTAGCATTGTACCTCAGGGTACAAATTCCGCACGGAACAATGTGCCTGAATGGGCAGCGGACATGATCGCGGAGTATATACAAAATGAGCCAAGAGCCAAAGAATACCCCTACACACACTATCGGTAAGGATCTCCGCGATTAATCGAGTAGCTATTGTGATCCATCATCCTGGTACCACTCTACCGCTACTAGCTAGGGTATAGGTGCACCGTGACACCACTGCTCTTGCGGTCTTC
The DNA here is from genome assembly GCA_018360215.1 of Claviceps spartinae. Taxonomy (NCBI): domain Eukaryota; kingdom Fungi; phylum Ascomycota; class Sordariomycetes; order Hypocreales; family Clavicipitaceae; genus Claviceps; species Claviceps spartinae. The sequence continues at coordinate 25,054 of SRPX01000297.1, forward strand.
GGTCTTTCTCAATACCGCAGACACGTGGAGTGTATAATTGGTCTTAGGGTTGACGTGGGCTTTGCCGCTATGTATATATAATTATTAGTGGTACAACTATTATTAATCGCGGAGATCCTTACCGATAGTGTGTGTAGGGGTATTCTGTGGCTCTTGGTTTATTTTGTCTATACTCCGCGATCATGTCCGTTGTCCTATCAGGCACATTGTTCCGTGCGAAATTTGTTCCCTGAGGTACAATGCTTAGAAAGACGACATTTTTGTCGTATGTTTTGTCTGGGATGAATGAAAGTGATCAAAGAACTCAACAACTTTGCACAGACAGTCTCAAAGCTTACTTCCTAGCGCCATGGTGATGGTGACACCTTTGTAGATTATCTCGCCTGCGGCCTTGCTTCGCGGGAGGGACAGTTGTAGTGTTGCACAGAAGAATGAGCGCAGCCGTCTGGCCACTCCTTTGTGCTTTGAGTATCCCTATATACCGTGCGACATATAGGCTGTCAAGGCTGGGCGAAAGATTGGAAGTCGGGAATATGGGATGGCAGAGAGCGCGGACTCCCCTGTCAGCGAGAAACCGCGGATCGCGTCCGACGGCGTTTCGGCCGCTGCAGCGGGGGAGTCGAGAAGTTGGAAAAACAGGCTTTGGGCCACGCGGGTACGGTCCTTTATGCGTTGGGCGCCGTTGCAGGGAACGATTGTTCTAGCTGGCCAACTATCGTTCCATACATTCGTCGTCGGAATTGGTGCAGGAAAGTTTTAAGTGCCCGCAGCGTCGCCGCATGTGCAGCAGGCGCGATGGATCATGGACTGGCTTTGCTCCTGGTTGTGGATGAACGTGTTGTACCTGCCAAAGGCGGGGGCATGAATCCAACTGCACCGAAGATGACATGATGCCAGCAAAGGACGTCTTTCAACTTTGAGTTGATGTTAGAGCCCGGGTGACAAAGTCCGGCGGATCTAAACGTTCAGCGGAGAGTCTGTGACGTAGTGTTGTCCGTGTGAATTGTCAGCGATGTGCAGTGTGCACAGCTCTCACCGCGACAGCGGCGGCGACAGCGGCGGCGATGAGAACGGTGACATTGATGTGAAGGTGACATGAATTCCATGTTAGACCGCGTTGTTTGGCCGTTGTAACTTGTACGATGTATCGAGGACAAAGCCTGACTCCTGAGTCTGTGGCCGCGGTAGCGCGGTCTGCGCCTTGTAAGTTGTAACCTTGTTGCCGTGATCGAGAGACCCGCCGATCTCATAGGCAAGATCGCTCAACGGGTATTCCGCCGGGAAGACTTAAGGAACTTGGTAAGCTCCTGAGTCCTGCGAAAGGTCACCGCGATGAGGGCAAGCACGTGAGGCGATCAGAAAGTTAGCCTTCGAGAGGCGAGTCTGTAGTCTCAAGTGTATCGGCTTGGCCTTCTTTCTTGACGTCGCGATCCGGGGACAGGAATCTGGTAATCGCGCGCCAGGTGTCGTGGATGAGTGGTGACCGTTGACTGTCTCTCGCAGAGAGGACAAAGATAAATCGGCGAGTTGATCGCAGAAACGTGAGGCAGCAATGCCTCAAGCACCTAGCGAAGTGCTTCGGAAACTGGCAAAGGAATTAAGGATGAATGGTATGGTGCGCAGTCGAAATGGCAGGCAATCTACCGACGCCGTGTCGGAATGGTTATGCCAAGTAGAGCCAGGCGGTCCGACAACACGCTCCGGATCATGCGAAATGTACTTCGACGTTCGCCTTGATTCTACGACAGGCCCTGTAGGCCTACCAACGAGATAGAGATAATCGTGGAGCGCTGTATCGACCGGAGATAATGTTTTCTGAGCACGCGAGTGCAAGGTATCTCTGAGAGTACGCGAAGCGTGGAACCTTTCTGTGTGAAGGTACGCGAAGCGCATGTATTGCTCTGAGGCTTGAGCACGCCAAGGGGAGATATCCGAGAGAGCATGCGAAGTGCAAGATATTTGAGAGAGCACACGGAGTGCGGAGTGCATGATATTCTCTGACCAAGAGAGTGTAAGAAATGTCTGTGAGAGGCATTAGGTACCTCCTAGGTACCTGTGGACATGTGTGGGTACTCTGTATCAGGTACATTAGTTGGGTAAGTACCTCCTACGGATACGCATTTCCTAGGTATGGAGTACCTACATATTGCGTACTCCGTATGTACATAACCAAATTTGCCGACCAGATACCCCGCTCAAATGCCAAGCTGGGGTAATCTCAGTGCGGGCGCTAGCAGGGATGCCCATCACTAGAGGTACCTATTCACAGGTACATAGGTACTGCCATCGCCGCCAAACTCTGCGTATCTTTCAGACTTTCTTCATCCACCTGTCGTCCACTACGTCCACCACAATACACAATTGCAAAATTGACATCCCTTCTAGCTTCTGCAGCAAGATGACCTTGAGGTCCAACTGCGGGGCTATGTTCTGGATTCCCCGAATCAATACAACAGCAACGTTGTGAACTTGCGGGCGGCGGCAACCGTCGGGAAGGTGCGGGCAGGCTTAGTCCAGCATGACACTAACACGAAACGACAGGAGACAACGTGGCTGTGTACACTAATCAGTCACGGGGACCATTCGAATTCCGCATCCTGTGATGGTCCATCTGCATCATGACTGAATCACTGTCAACTGATGGTCGAATCAAGCCTCAAGTGACAAGGGTAGGTATTCTCATGCTTTCTTTGAGTCCTTCGGCAGCTTGCGTTCTTATCCAAACAAGGACCTCAGACGGACAAAAGTTCCTCACTTCCTGTGCTGCTGTTTTTACTCCTGCGCCCTCGCTCTGCTGCCCTGCACCCGGCACCGTCACTTGTGACTTTTCACGTCGGGCGTCTTCGGGAAATTGGAATCGACTCGTCGCTCTTGGCTCATTATGTTGTGACCTTGCGTTTCAAGGTGTAAATTTACTTGCACGTGTGACAAACTATCCCAAGCCGCAGATGTGGAAATTATTAATCAAGAGAATCTTCCAGAGAATATCGACCTGCCGGACAGCGCAAGACGGCCGAGACAAGGCGCGAGATCCTTACCTGTATGGATCAAACGGCACTCTGTATGTAAGTAATCCAATGATTGGAGAAGCAGGTACATATATGCTTTGAATAGTGGAAGCTGAAATTTCCCACCGGGTAGATCTTGTTGAAACTTGTTGAGAGTCTCCCCCATAGGTTCGAATACCAGACACGAGTGCGTCCCATTCTCACCTTGCAAGTCGAATGTATCAAGAGGTACACGGATATACTTGAGACCCTCCAGTGCCGGATAACCCCGCAGACTACGACGGTGAATACAATCATTACAATGATCAATCCATTATACGATACATACGTCCATCTTGCACAATTACTCGTGATTCATTTTGGGCAACCACCTGGCCCCTGGGAATGGCTGTGATTCTGCACTGTGCAGCCTGCTAGAGACTCGAGAGAGAAAGATTGTATCGTGTTCTCATGAACCTGAAGGGTAGAGAGCGTGGAACAATTAACTTATGAACGAGTATTGGAGAGGGCTTTCCTTCCGAATCCGATGACGAGTCACGACGGTACTCTACTAGCAGCAAAATTGACTACTCTGTCGTCAATGACATCAGACAGGTTGCATTACTAGCAAAGAATCAATCAAAGAGGGGAAGACGTCGCCTTATTGTTACGATGTACTTGCGCCACTTGAATTGCCCGGCTAGTACTTCCAACTTGTAAGCGGCCAATATGTGCAGGACCGTGTGACAGTGTGTAACAGTTGTCAGTGTAGGCACCTTCTGTCCTGAGATTCCAATAGATTCCCTACGCTATTCAGCGTCCTTGTGCCCTCGAAATCCTTGCGATTCTTGAGCTCTCACTTTCAGATCATTCGATAGAACCGTTTAGTAAGTACCAACTGGCAACTAGGTAGATTCCATTATGAGTCATGACGGAAGGTAGTGGCGAATGTGCGGTAGCCGGCCGTGTGCCACCTGGTATCAGCTGCGACCGTATGTACCTATTTCAGAAACGTTTGTCCCCGCTGTTTAGCCGTTCACTCGGGGCCTTCTTTCAAACAGCTTCTAGATTTCCAAATTCCAACCCCACCCACGCCTTGATGTTTTTAACAAGGCTGTTGCCAAAGGAAATCTCAAAATGCCGTGCGACTGGGAGCGACTCGTCCTTTATTCCTCGGGAAGAAAACCGGCCTGTGCCATCCATGAGCCCATTGAAGAAGCGCATTGGAGTGAACGCCTGGAATATTTCCATTCGACTCGGCCGGGCCAGATTCTCGACGACAGATTCAAGACGATTGCGAAACTTGGGTTTGGAAGTGGATCTACTGTTTGGCTCGCTAAAAACTTGAAATTGTGAGAGCAATGATCAATCCGAATGTCTGCTGCGAAGATTCTATACTGACAATTAGATCAGTAGACGATGGCGCAAGTCAAAACTTCCGCGCTATGTCGTCATCAAGATCACTGCTTCGGATGTAGATGATGAAGCTGATGAAAAGGGGTGGTTGCGGATCGTTGCAAATGCTAACCCATCACATGAAGGGCTGAAACATATACAGGTACCACTTGATACATTCGATTTGCAAGGCATTAGTGGGACGCACCCTTGCCTAGTATTCGAGCCCATGAGAGGGAATCTTTGCCAGTTCCAAGAGAGGCCCCCGCGACGAAGATTTCCCCTTCCAGTGTTCAAAGACTATATACGTTCTCTTCTTCAGGCGTTAGATTACTTGCACACAGAATGCCGTCTTATTCACACAGGTACGAATAACAAATTTTCGCGTATTGCTCTTGCTGTTAGCCTTGACACTGATGCTGCTGATTATGTTAGATCTCAAGGAAGACAATATCTTGATTACCATGGAACACGAATCTGTACTCAAAGACCTCATCGATAACTACAAGACCAACTCTCAGCCTACATATACTCGAAAGGAGGACGGACACGTGACTCATCTGTCGCACGACAAAATGGGCGACATCCGGGTCAGACATTGCTTGCTCCGGCTCGCGGACTTTAATACTTGCTTCACTTTGCCGCCTGGTAACCGTCATCATCAAGGGCGAATCCAATCTGACCAGTATCGTGCCCCAGAAGTTCTCGTTGGATTCCCGTGGTCTTACAAAGTCGATATATGGAACCTCGGCGTGATGGTATAGCATAAGAACACCCTCAGCAAATACACTTACCCATGATTTCACAACGTGTCTGGATTGTTTTCTGACTGTCATAGATGTTCAACCTATTAGAAGACATCAACTTGTTCGACCCTGTTGGCGAAGATGGCAAATACGATGCACATGTCCATCTGGCTCAAATAATTTCCTATCTGGGGAAAGCTCCCCCTCTTATGGTAAAAAGAGAACGAGAATCTCGCGAGATTCTTCCCGGTGTTCCTATGATGAATGAGAAGGGTGAGGATTGTGAAACAATGAACGAGTATTGGGGAGGGCCGTTCTTTGACGACGACGGTACGTTACAAAAAGCAAGGCTAGTAGCTACAAAGCCAAAAATCAATTCCGACTGATAATGACGAGACAGGCTTCATGATTCGAAAAGAGTTGATTCAGTAAGAAAGGTGTTTGGTTAGTTTGGTGACAGCGCTTCAAGGAAAGGACAAGGCGCTGTCCGCAAACTTTGCCACTGGAATGATACGATGGCTTCCCGAGAATAGAAAGACTGCTAAAGAGCTCTTGCAACATCCTTTTCTCGCCAAAGAAGATTGAATATCAAGAGAGTAAAGTAAAGGTTGGCACTTCCGGGACGTTTGATGCGCCCGCCGGCGAGACGAGCGCGGGCTCGCCGCTCGATGCGAGTCTGTCTGATGATTGATCCGCCGTCTTCTTTGCAGTCATAACAGATATGACGTTAGATGCTACAATGGAAAATTTAAGGTTATATCATGAGTTGTAACAACCATTTCCCCATTCTGGACAATTTCTGACATTTGTAAATTGTATGGTGATATCACTTTGATGGGGTCGAGAGTGAGATTGTAGTTGTACGACTACGCGACACGTCAGGCTCATCAATGACAATACGAGAGATCTCAGATAACTACATATCACTCCAGCCGCAGCGTATTGTTATATGTCAGGTTTTTGGTACATGATAATGGGTAGCAACAAGCAAACGATGCAGTGAGTCTGATTTCAGCCACAAGATATTCCCGGCCAGGTGCTTTTCAATGTCTTGGGTCGAAGAGACTTGAATATGCGTCAGGTTGAGGCTTGAGCGCCCAACACTGAGAGGTGAATCCAGTAAGCCGAAAAGGTACGTAGCTCGTTTAATTCATTTTTCAATACACAGTGACATGAATGGGGTTCAATACTGGAATGACCAGCGTTGGGGGGGACTCGGGAGGGGTGAAGCATCAGATACCCAGTCGGCGAGAATCGAGATTGTACAAGAAGAATGGCGAGCAATCTAAGAGGGACCTGAGGGTGAATGCACCACTGTATGTATAGCATAGGTGATAGCCATTCTGGTCTATTCAGGTGTCCTGTTCAACCAGACAATGCAAATATGCGATTCAGCTGAAATTAATAATTGGTTTACAGGATTAAAGCTTAGCAGGTGTCACTGATGAAACAAGGGGCACCTCTACAATACCTACGGCAACAATGATAACAATGACACGGCTACAGTGTAAAACGATACTCGATGTGTCAACGCTCCATGTTCTGCTCGTCTCTAAGATACGGTTACGTCTATTCATTCTACAGGCGTCGGGATATAAGAAGTAAACCGTGAGACTGTCTGTGCAAAGATGTTGAGTTTTTCAATCACTTCCTAACATCCAGGACAAAAAATTCGACAAACATGTCGTCTTCTCAAGACCTCAAAAACTCTCAAGCGAACATTGCACCTCAGCGTAAAAGTTCCGCACGCAATGATGTGCCTGAATGGGCAACGGACATGATTGTAGAGTACAGAAAAAACGAACCAAGGGCCGCAGCATACCCCTAGTACCTACACACAGTATCGGTAAGGACCTCCGCGATTAATCGAATAGCTATGTCACTAATAATATGCATACATAGCGGCAAAGCCCACGTCAATCTTAAAACCAATGATACACTCCACGTATCAGCGGTATTAAAAAAGACTGAAGACCGCAAAAGCAGCGGTGTCACGGTGCATCTTTACCCGAACGGCAAAGTGGTACCGGAATCACGAAAATTGTCCGAAATCACTGTGAAGGGGGCTGTGATTGAAAATGTCGCCGAAGATGCCGATAAATTTCTTGAGAAGTCAAAAGTGTAAGGCGGAGGACGAGGCCAACTGAGCGTGGCAGAATAATTCTGGGAAGTTGGAACTAAAAGGGACAAACCAGAAATGAATCTGCTCTAAGTCGTGATTTTGTAAGAGGGAAGGTAAAGTCTTCGTCGTTCGACATCTTAAAACTGGCGCGTCGTGAATGTATTTAGCTATCAAAGCTGTCACGCAGCCTGTAGGGCTGTTGCCTCGTTGCAACAATGCCGAATCATATACAACAGCAGTAGTAAGCTTATGGGAAAGTATCTACTCCGCTCAATCGCAGTCAATTCTCGCGATCATCAATGTCAACAGCGCAGTTGCCAGCTTTTGCACCACCTCAAGGGTCGGGAGACTCAACCGCTCCAGCAGGTGCCGTTGCAGAGTCTGCAAAGCCGTCCCCAGCCCCAGCCTCGTCCTTCAAGCAGTTATAACTTATGGGAAACTTTCAACTTTGAACGCTTGGATGGTCATAACCCCAGCTACATACGAAAAAGCGATGCGGGCTGCCTGGCCCAGCTCGTACGTAGCTATCACGAGCTTCAATCTCAGACGCCGAGCACGCCTGTTGGAGTCGACGACAGCTTCAGAC